>APFE031590052.1:261303-436183 GCA_000404065.3 Pinus taeda | reverse complement strand
CCAATGCCGGGATGAGCTGGGAAGTGTGGGGGTGACTGTCAATGATGAGGACTTGGTGAGCTTGGCTCTACTTGGTCTTCTGAAGAGTTGGCATTCCTATCAGGACTCTGTCAATGGTCAGGAGAAATTGCTAGGATGGGAGAGACTTTGGTCAGATCTTGTGCAAGAGGAGATCAGGCGGAACACCAGAGATAGTTCTTCATCTATGCATGATGAGGAGAACTATGCCTTAGCGAGTAAGGCAAAGAAGGGAAAGGAGAAGGGTTCTCTTTCCGAATCCAGTTCTTCTAATGATGGGAAGAAGGTTGACAAATCGAAAGTGCGATGCTTTCGTTGTCATGAGGTGGGCCATTATGCCTCAAATTGCCCACAGAGGAAATCCAAGAAGGGATCCGGGGAAGGATCTAAAGGTGAGGCACTTGCTTCACAGTTTGAGTTGGATTTCACACTCTTCGCATGCATGGTTTCATCCATGGTGGGAAGTGGTTGGTTTCTTGACAATGGAGCTTCTTGCCACATGACCGGCGACAAGAGTTTGTTCCAGTACTTTGGAGGAGAAAGATCTCCAGATACTCATAGGGATGGGTAATGAGGAGAAGTATAGTGTCTCAGGTGTAGGCACGGTTATTTTTCAGAGGGAGCATGGAGCTCACCTTACCTTGACCGATGTCAAGTATGTACCAGGACTGAAGAGAAACTTGGTGTCAATCGCGATGCTGGAAGACAGAGGCTATGATGTAGTCTTCAGAGACGGAAAGGTTTTCCTTCGACACATCATCACTAGACAGAAGCAGATTGTTTCACGGGTCAAGAACCTGTATGCTCTTGAGGTTCAAGATGCATGCAAAGCCTTGAGCAGCAAGGCAACTGATGGAGACTTGGTGGTTGAGAGGGAGGGTATATTACCTCTCAACATCCAGAGCCAGAAGAAGTCTCAGACAATTGTGGAGGAGCCACGATTGGTGCAGCAGCTTTAGGAGGTTGTGGAGCAGCTACAACAGGGGAAGTTGAGCGGAGATCAAGTAGAGACATTTACTCATGCAGAGACCTCCCGTAGGGGAAAACTTCGAGCCAGATGGGCAGAGGGATCACATGCAGCCATACCTCCAGGTAGGAGGTGGGGCGATATAGAGTGATCGTCCCAAGGAGGAGGGGCATGATCCTTGAGGTATCCAACCTCTTCGATGAGACCTTGCTACAGGAGCCCTGATGTGGAGTAGCAGGAACTGACTGATTGGGTAGAGACAGATGCGGATGGAGCGGCAAAGAGAGCGACAGTGCAAGGAATCCCAGGACAACGCATAGCTAGCAGGCTGCTGCAATGCGAGAGGCACAAGTGTTTTGCACAGTTCTAGGTGGCACAGAGAGGTGTGAAATGGTGCGAGATGCATGGATATGTTGTAGTAGCATAGATGTCAGAGAGGGAGCACTTGTCAGCAGTAGGTAGAGCTTCAGCATCAGAGTATGTTCCTAGCCCAACAGAGGGGTCAATTAGGAGTGTTTTTGTTCCAAGTGTTGTTGGAGCAAATGGACCGGGTAGATGTGTTGCATGCAGAACATTCCAGAGTTACAGGATAGGGGTTGCAGATAATCCATATCTTGTTGAGATGGAGTGTTGAAAATGCAACAAGATGATGGAGCTTATTGAAAAGAAGTTGCCATCACTAAGTGTGCCCGCAGGCTATTTTTGGCGCAAAGTCTATTTTTAGACTATGTCTATTTTTAGACATATGGATCATGGTCTATGAGTTGCAGGATGCTATCTGTGGATGATTGGTCAAGTTGGTAAAAATAGATGGACCTCTATTTTTAGACATATGGACGGAGTCTATTTTTAGACTGCCAGGCTAAAAATAGAACAGTCAAATATTATTAGCTCTTAATAATATTTGGACTATAAACATTATCTTATTCTCTTGGAGCACTTCAGTTCGAGCTATGGATGTGGCACATGCAGCTGCCAGAAGGAAATACGTGTTTCTTATGGGTTACTTGAGCTATTGCATGAAGGACTTCAGTTAGAACTTCAGTGATTGAGTTCTGTAAAGTTGATTGAAGAGTTGATGGAGTTGTGTTCAGTTTGACTTAGTTGAACTAGTTGTATTTAGTCTAACTGATCAATAGACTAAGTGATGAGTGGTGTGAATTAGTTATTAATTAATTCACTATATTAACTCATAAAGCAACTGAAGAATACATCAGTTAACTCAGTGCATGGACGGTTTAGTGGAGACAAGTTTTAGAGGTGAGTGAAAGGGCAAGACAGCTGTCAGTTGTGACTATAGTTGTGCATGAGATTTGCACAATCAGTGGGATTGAGTATTGCCAATGAGGATTGTGTGGTATATCCAAGGGAAATATGAATTTGGAACATTCATTCATCGGTATTCTCATGCAGGATTGCACAGTGGAGGCAGGCAAGCAAGTGGAGGAGATTTGAGCCAGTGATTGATTCAGATCTGAGCTAGTTTGTGTGTAACAGGTGGAGATACTACTAAGTACTTGCGAGGAGTATTGTACTATGTATTGTTACATGTTCTCAATCAATATAATATACAAATAGTTGGGGGTTTTCAGCTTTATGCTTTCCCTGGGTACATATTGTGTTGATATGTGTGATTGATGCTTCAATGTGCGCATGCAATTGTTTCTTTAATACTACAAATTGATGATCAACGTAGAGGAGGTTATGTATTATGCATGATTCTGAAAATAGTGTATAATCAGGATAATCTCTGTGAATAAGTGTCATATTATTCAAAATTTCTACATGGTATCAGAGCTCTCTGATTTGTAGAACAGGTTCTACATGGTATCAGAGCTGGTTGATTTGTAGAAAAAGTTCTACAGGATATCAAGCGAGGATTGATCATCAGATCTATTATTCAGAAAGTGACTACGTTTTATTTCTTCAGGTAGAGTCTGTAATCGGGCCAGGTGGCCTCTGGATTCATCCTTCTTTTGGAAGGTGAGATATCCGGTGAATGCCCATACAGTCGATCTATGTACGAGAAATACTTTGTTCTCACCAATTTTAGATCAGAAGCGGTTGAGTTTTGAGCTGGTGGAATTCGAATTTGCAGCAGTTTTTTCTTGGTGTCAAAGTTGAAATGTCTTTCAACAGATTGCGATTGGAGTATTCCCTTAAAGGCAGCTCGAACTATATTGCATGGAAGGACAGGATGGAGGTGGTGTTAGATGATAATGGGTTGAAGGAGTTCATAGATGCAGATGTCCCAAAACCTACTGATGCTGCTCAAGTCGGTGATTGGCAAAAGAAGACAGCAAAGTGTCGAAGGATTCTGTTGGAGGGCATGAGGGATCACATTGTATCTAGCCTCCATGGAAAGGCTTCTCCATACTTGATGTGGAAAGTGTTGACAGATCTATTCCAAAGCAAGAGTGACTAGAGGAAGTTGGCGCTCAAGGATAAACTCAGAAACATTAAGCGTGAGAATGGAGACAGTATGCCCTAGTATCTCACGAAGTTCACCCAATGCCGGGATGAGCTGGGAAGTGTGGGGGTGACTGTCGATGATGAGGACTTGGTGAGCTTGGCTCTCCTTGGTCTTCTGAAGAGTTGGCATTCCTATCAAGTCTCTGTCAATGGTCAGGAGAAGTTGCCAAGATGGAAGAGACTTTGGTCGGATCTTGTGCAAGAGGAGATCAGGTGGAATACCAGGGACGGATCTTCATCAAAGGTATCTGATGAATAAAATTGTGCTTTGGCAGGCAAGCAGCAGAGGAGATTTGAACCTGTGATTGATTCAGATCTGAGCTAGTTTGTGTTTAACAGGTGGAGATAGTACTGAGTACTTGCGAGGAGTATTGTACTATGTATTGTTACATGTTCTCAATCAATATAATATACAGATAGTTAGGGGTTTTCAGCTTTATGCTTTCCCCGGGTACATACTGTGTTGATATGTGTGATTTATGCTTCAATGTGCGCATGCGATTGTTTCTTTAATACTGCAAATTGATGATCAACGTAGAGGAGGTTATGTATTATGCATGATTCCGCAAATAGTGTATAATCAGGATAATCTCTGTGAATAAGTGTCATATTATTCAAAATTTCTACAGAGGGTGGAGGTGTGAGCCTCTAGATACCCTTATTGATTGATACAGGAATCATATCCTTTATTTGTTGATTAAGAAAATGTGTATATGTGTATATCATTGTAAATACCGTAATGAGCTGTGTTATAAAGCTCCAGTATGTGGTATGTTGTCATGTTGTCACGATATTTTGATATTAAGCAGGTATTTCATTATAAATACTGCAATGAACTGTGTTATAAAGATCCATGGGCAGTATGTTTTGTTTTCAGCGGTAATGTTGGTTCTAGGTGTCATTGAACACCGAGAACATTGTTCCCCCAAGGAGGAGGGTTCTGTAACAACCATAGTGAAAATTCCATGTAAAAATATATAAATGCCATGGATGATGGGACACGTATTCCAAGCTGAGTGGTTGATGGGACATCCTAGTGGGTGTTCATTTGGTTGTCTATGATTAAGAAAATTAGCAAAGGCAATGGGTAAGGCATTAAAGAGGCAAAAAGGTATTTTGGCACATTTATTTATGAAAATAATGGAAATTAGGAGAAAAAGAAGGTGAAAGGTCACATGTTTCATGTGAGGAGGAAATTGAAGGAAAATAATGGAAAATGAAGAAAATAGAGGCCTCATTAATAAACAGGATTTTGAGGATTAGTTCACAAGCTTCTTCCTTTGAGGGTGAACCTTTTGTCAGTTCAGTTTTGGAGCTCTCTCATTATTCTCTCTCTCTCTCTCATACTCTTGGAAACTTAGAGTTTTCATGGATCACTCTTGGAGGGTGTGGCATACTTGGATTCTTAGAGCAAGAAGGAAAAGGAAGAGAAAGAAAGCACAAGAGGGCATTAACATCAACAACTACATCAGATTGCTTGCAAGTACCGAGTTGCATGTATGATTTCTTCACTAGTTTTGGCATGCATTGTATATGCATGTGGTTTCTTGGTTATGATCTGTCATTGGCATGGAGGATGGCCAGGATTGACAGTTTATTGCCTAGCCTTGCCATTTCCTAGATATCCATGGTGATTGTGGATTTTCTTTCATTTCTTTGTTTTGGTTGGTTCTCATGTTTCCTTAGCTTGGTTTGAATTATTAGTCCTGGAAGACCTGGTTGAAAAAATGCTTTGGAAGCCTTGTAACAGCCTGGGTTGAGTTACTAGTCCTGGAAGCCCTGGTTGGACAAACGCTCTAGAAGCCCTTGGTGGGTTAAGTTACTAATCTTGGAAGCCTTGGTTGAAAAAACGCTCTAGAAGCCCTGTATAAGCTGTGGGTTGAGTTACTAGTTCTGGAAGCCTTGGTTCGACAAACCCTCTGGAAGCCCTGGAGGGCTTGGTTGGAGACCAATATGATGATGGTTTTTGGTGATGTCCAACCATGAGGTGGAATCATTGTTTGATGGGTTGAGGTGGGTGGCCTCTGGAATCCCTGGATGAGTTTTGATTGATGTGTTCTCTGAGATCCCACATTCATGCTTGGAATATGGCACAAGGGTGATTGGCTGAAGAGATACTTGGCTCAGCCAATCTATGGTCGGGTGGAATGTGGTAGTCCCATATTTGGTTGGTTCATTGCATTTATTAATGAAAAAATTCATTCCCTTGATTTTCATGTGCAAATGTACTGATGTATATATGGATTTTGATGTCTGATATGTTTATTGTATTTTTGTTCCTATTATGCTGTTTATATGCACATTTACCCCAGAGGGTGTTACACTTAATGAAATCAAAATTTTCATTTGATGCATTTCCTTGAAAGGCCTCATTCACAACATCTTGATGCTTGAAAATTAACAAAGCAAAATTTTGTCTTGCATTCACAATTCTCTTCATTTTTCCATCATGTATAAGAGACAAACTCATCTTCTTACGATGCGCTCTAACTATGTAATCAATTCCATTCTTGAATAAGTGATACTTATTCTCATGGCGATGAAAATTTGCTCTCTTGTCATAAAGGTATGGGATTCCAAAAACTATACCACATATATCTAATGGCACTACATCAAGTTCAACTTCATCAAGAAAGTTTGCAGTGATTGCAAACCTAAGGATGCACTTCCTTGTGACCTGCAAGTTTGCATTCTTACATATCCAACCTAAATTATAAGGTCTTGGATGTGTAATGGTTTGCAAGTTCAAATTTTTGACAATGTTTTCAAAGATGAGATTGGATTGAGCGCCACTATCAAAAAGAGTGTCAATTTTTGTATGCTTTGAAACAACTCTAATGCGGAAAAGTTCAATTCTTGTTTCATCATTTTGAGTATCATTGGAACAACTTGAAGAACTAGTGCTTGCTATGTTCTTACCTTTCAAACCCATCGTTGTAATCTTGGTATCATCTCCTGAATCAGAACCTAAGTCATGTTCTATAATTGCAACTGTTTTCTCCTTCTGTTTGTTTTTAAGTTTGTTGGGTCTCATTTCTGGATGGAGTTTTCAGCAATGATCTTCATCATGGCCATTTTTAAAGCAATGTTTGCATGTGAGTTTTTCTTTTTCCATTTTAATAGAAGCATTCTTCTTGCCTTTTCCCTTAAAATTACCCTTTCCTTTTTCTCCAATTTCAAGGGAACTCTCACTTTTCTCATCTTAAATATTTTTCCCTCTTGCTTCTAGATGTGTGGTTTGCACACAAACCTCATCTAAATTTGTGGGATTGAACATGAGAATAGTCTACCTTAGATAACTATTTAAACCTCCAATATATTTTAACAAAGTGTCTTAAGATAACAAATCTACACCCAATAGTAGTGCTCTTCTCCTAAACTATTGAGTATAGTTTTGTACACTTTGTCGTTTTAATCGCCTAAAATTCTGCCAATCCATAATAGCCTTCTGCATATAAGCTAATAGATAAAACTATCTTCTAAGTGCAACAATAAAATCAATCCAAGAGGTTGATACCTTACCATGCTTTTTCATTTCCTCTTGTGTTTTAGCTTCCCACCAAATCAGTGTTGCACTCTCCAACCTTAATGAAGCCAGCTGAATCTTTGTTTCATCATCCTTGATGTTTTGAATCCTCCAATATACTTCAAGTTGACAAACCCAATTATCTAGTCTTCCAGCATTAACCTCACCATTATACATAGGTAATTCAAATTTAATATCAAGTTTCAACAAGGGAGTTTTACCATGTCCCTTTTTTAAATGTCAATTTGTCACCATGACATTTGATCAATTTATGGGTCTTTTACCATCTGTGAAAATGTTTGAAAGAACTCCCTTAGAAGTCAAACAACCCTAAATGTCTTGAAGTAGATGAGAAATTTCGGGAAAATAGTTGTCACACCTTGTTAAGTTTCACGTGTGCTGATTTTTCTAGATTTTCCCGCGCATTCGCTGGAATAAACTCTGAGAACAGTGAAGAGTTGCGCGCCGTCTGCCACTATAAACCCGCGTAGGTGAATTCAACAAAGTAAAAATGAAAAGTACATTCTAGAAACATAGTTGGTCGAATATTTCACAACTAAAAGCTTCTAGGTGATGACTATTTGAACTATAACCCTCAGATGGTGCATCTTAATCCCTTTTCTCATGGAAACCTGATCCCTCAATTAAGGAGTCTCATCCTCCTCTTTTGGATCTAAAACTTCTTCCTCTTGGCCTATAAAATGACTAGAGGGATTAAGGAGGTCAGAACTTAGAGAAGTCAAACTTATGTTGTTAGTTTGAGATTGGAAAGCTTGTCATCTAAGGAGGAGATTGAAGGCATTTGGGAGGGACCTCACAACATCAAGGCGAAGGTTGTAAGGCTCCTCTTTTTCTTTGATTAATACAAATGAACACTTTCTCCCATTGATTTCTCTTATCGGAGTGATGAATGGTTTATAGCTGTTTATAATGTTTATTAAGGCAAATTCAATTCCTAATTTCCTTGATCATTAGGTTAAGTTTTGTTTGGATTATTATATCACATGTGCTTTTGATCCTTTTATGGTCGATGTTTGCAAGTCTTATCAAGCATTGAGGAGTTGCATCAAATCACAACAAGGGATCTTCATCAAGCATTTCGTGAAATAGGTAAGAGGCTCATCCATTAGCCTTAATTCTTATAATTCAAACAAGTCCAACTTAGGGAAAGAGTCAGTTCATATGTCTTTCTTGTTTCTAGTTTCCATCAAGGATCTATGGAGATCTATCTTGTCCACAAGAGGGATTTTTCTGGTGTAACAAATTGGAGACCATACTGGGGAACACCTCTGTTATTTTCCTTTTCCCTAGTTTTACTATTTGATTCTTCTGATCTATCTTGACCCGAGTCTTTAATTAATGACCTTTCATATCTGTGTGGTTGATTCCTTGAATTTTTATTTTTTCTTGGGTTTATTACACCTACGATGCTTTCATTCGCTAATAGAGAACAATTTTGCACCTCTTTCGCGTTAGAAATCGGGTGCATGGGCTCTGTTTTGTATTGTTGACCTGCACAGGCCTTGAGAATTTTTGAAAATTTGGCTTTTGCTTCAACCCATTCCTGAGTTTTTTTTTTTTTTGGAAGTGTCACTATCTTTGTTTAGACTGTGTTATGTCTCTTCTGAACTCATTTGAGTGCTTTGTTAATAATTTTTGAGAATTAGGTCTCTTTGAAGAAACTAGTTCGGGATTTGCCTGGTTGATTTGCTTATTGATCAAAACAAGATAGGTTGTCCTTCTGCTTGTGATATTCCTATTTTGTTATGTCAAATACACTAGTTAGCCTTAATTTTTTGCTTATTTGTGATCAAACTCATTTTGAATTACAAATTAGGGTTTCTTGAGATCTAGTGCTTTTGTGAAGAAATTGTGGTCATTTTTGTTTGATAAAGGAAATTGTTGCTTTCATTTTTGGGAATTTCTCACAATTACACTGTTGTTATCATTAAATCAAAGCATTCATAGGGAAAATGTGTTTTTCTCCAACTCTCTTGATTGATTTCTGTGTACTTGAAAGTTTTGAGTGATAAAAGATAAAGAGTATTTTCGTTTATTTGATATTTAGGGAAATATGGAACTTGGTTTGTTTTCTGCATTTTCATTGCATTAAGATGAAATTGGTTGTTTTAGAAAAATTGGAAATTTTGTGAGTTTTTCATTTCATTTCGAGAAAATCAAAGAAACTCTTTCTTTCCTCTAAATAGGATTTCATCGAATTTGAAAGTTGCTATTGCATTTTTGAGTGCATTAAGATTTTGAGTCGTGTCATAACATTATGAGTTTCACCTTCATTAGCAATTGAGTAAAGAACAACTTAATAATACAACGTTAATTAAAATTCATCTAGAATTTTACATTTTTTAGGGCTCTTGCCACCTACAGTAGCTTAAGTATAGGGCTTTGGAATAGGGAAGGAAGTAAACTTTCCAAAGCTACAAACGACTAATAGAATCTTAGATTAGGGAGAGAAAATCCAATTATTTTTGTTTTTCTATGGGAAGCTCTTCTTGTATATGAGTTAAGCACGAGATCATGTCGAATATGGTGAAGTGATCATACCCACTTCATCAGCCTAGATATAGTGATTTGCACACATTACAACGGTACCGAAAGTTACTTAGGGTCACTTGAAAGTAAACCTCCAATTGATCATGTGGAGAAGCCTTCAAGGGGATTGAGCTTGTTACTATGCCCTTGCGTGTACATCTGATCTACGACTGTCCTCCCAGGTAAAATTGTTGTATTTGGTGAACTTAGTGACTATAATCCTAGGGCTCTACTTAAGGTGATGATAGAGGGAAGGTCCTGCTGTAATTGGAATAGACGTTGACTAGACTCACTTGGAATTTTTGGAGGGTAATCTTTGCTCGAGATGGTTTATAGCAAAGTTACTTGCACCAGACTGTTTCATTAAGCAAGTTGTGAGGGTAACTGGTTCCAAATGCCCATTTCTATAGAGCTTTCACCTTAGTTACTACGACATTGGATTTCATCACCCACTAGTAATTATTGATCTCTGTGAAGAGTAAGTTTGTATGGTTTGAACTCCTAGATTTTTAGCATGTGTTACTTTCATAGTTGTTTTTTTAACTTTTTAGAGACTTTAGGTGTAATTTATTAATTGAAAAATTTTCATTATGGAAGATTACCAAGACAATCACGTAGGATACTTGGGGACCCACTGAGTATACACCAAGTCAGTTAGAAAAGATAAAATCCAAAAAATCTAAATCATTGGGATCCGAAACTGCAACCAAAAATGAAACTTCTACTATTATAGACTCTGATGTAAAAGGAATTGAAGTTAATCAACCGGAAACATCTACTATCTTAAGCCTTGAAGTGACAAAAAATGAACTTGATCAAACTCAGAGATTAACGTCACACTCAGAAGGAACTGATTTACAAATTACTGAACTCATTCAAACTAAATCAGATACTGGAGACTTTTCAAATACAAATCCCATTTTTGAACCAGATATTGATGCACCTGAGTCTGATATTTCTGAACCTGAGACTTATATGCCTGCTACAACGCATATTCCAGATCCTTCACATTCACCACATGTGAAACTTATTATTACTGATATTCTCCCTCATGGACTCATTAGCATCAAAGAACTTGTTTCAGATGAAGAGGAAGAACCAATAGTTTCTACCAGTGAACCGTTAGATATTCAGAGCTTTTGTTTAGATCTCTTCACCCTGACTATTGGTATTTCACACCCTTGAACTTTTTAGGAAAAGGGATTCCGCGATACATAAATCCTTCTTTTACCGTACCAAGTTTTGACTGGTCTATGATGGCTTCTAGAAGTACCTCATTAGATATATCTATGTTTTTTACTTCTCCAGAGTCAACATTATATGGTGGTTTTCTACCACCTTGATATCACTCTCTTGTTGGAGTTTATTCAGGGGCTTCTTCTTCAAATTCATCCTCAAACATGTCAACTGGTGTAATTAATACTAGCAATGAAGGTTTGACATTTGAACAATTTATTAATATGATTTTCGGTAATGTTGGTAATCCTCAAATCAACCCAATAGGTGGTTATTACCCACCTTGGGGTCAACCATCATATCCTCCACCTAGAGGACAACCTTTAGGTGGATCTTACCCTATAGCTGGGGGAAACCCCCTGCCGGAAATTATCTTAATTATGCTTAAAAGCCTCAAACCAGTCTTGGTCAACCTGTTATGCCTCAACCCATCGTTGGAATGCCTTACCCTGGAATGAATATAATCTGGAACCCTTCGTTAAATCAACAGTCAATTCTAGTTGCTTCTCAAGTGTGCGTGTATCAACTTGTTCAACCTATTGGACAACCTATACAACAATTACATTTTCAAGGTATGCCTTTTCATGTCCAACCAATTGCCCAGGTTAATCCATCGACACCTACCCAAAAACCACTCTAGCATCCTGTCTCGAGTACTCCTCAAACCTTGGTGCAATCTGTTGTACCAACGAATGTTCAGAACCCAGGTTTAGGTTCATCTCAAACTCCCACTCTAGGAATATTGCAAGTAACTGTCCCATTTACATCAGAAGTAATGGTGCAACCCCTTGTTCAGTCTATCCCTTAGGTATCTGGTGTTCAATCTATTCCTACAATTCCATCCATGCCCAAAATACTTGTTGTACAGCCTAATGTCCCATATATGCAAGTGTCGTTTAAAGGGAAACCTTTCCAAGGTCAACCACAGAGTCAATTTGTTCAAGGTCCACCTTTTCAAACTTAATTTCTACAAGGCCAACCTTTGCAAGATAAACCCTTTCAAGGACAATTCATTCAAGGTCAAATGGGTCAGATTCTTCCGTTTCAAAATCAACCATGCCCAGGTCATACGTTTCAAGCACCTATGCAGCTGCAATATGGTATGGCTCATCCTGGATATCCGACAGGTATGTAGATTCCAACTGCTCAGGCTATTCCAGGATATCTTGGGTATCCTCCTCCCGGTATAGGACTCGCCCCTCAGGGTTATTGGTATCCATCTCAGGATCCTAACTGGAAGTTGCCTTTCATTGCAACTTTGGATTTGCCTGACCTCTCTCAGTTAACTAATTATCTTGTTCTTTATTTACCATTTTGGTCAGCCATTCCTACTAAGTTTCCCAATGACATTCCTAAGTTTGAAGGTAAGTCGAGCGAAGATCTATCAAACCATGTTATGACCTATCATCTTTGGTGCGCATCCAACTCGTTAATCGATGATTCTATTAGATTACGACTTTTTCAATGAACCTTAACTGGTTCGGCAACCAAATGATATGTAGAATTGCCACACGTTTCCTTCAGTACATTTAATGCCCTTGTTACAACTTTTTTTACCCATTTCCAGTTGCCCATTCGATATGATAATGGAATTGAAATTTTAAATTCTTTAAAGCAACCAACATCAACCCATATCTCAGATCACATTCATGAATGGAGACGAAGACTTCGTCTAGTTAAAGTTTACATTCCAGACCAGATCTTGGCTGAATGGTTCATAAAATCTCTTTTACCAGTAATAAATGAAGATGTTGCCAAAGGAGGTGTTGTAAATGAGGAGCAAGTAATTTCTCGTGCTCAATACCTTGATCTTATTTATACTCAGTCTGGTACTTTGTATGAAAAGATCCTAGATTTACCCCGCCTTGGTCAAGCTAATCCAAACCTTACAGGATCACATGCCGTTGATGGTATGATTGGTTCTGTGAGCCAAAAATCTAAGAATAAAAAGAAAAATTCTAATAAAACTTAGATTTCGGCTCTATACGATTCACTTGAAGAAGATCCCACTCCTGAAATTACTTCAGAAATTAACGCTGTAGAATCATCTATCAGCAAGGGTAAGAAATCCAGAAATAAGAAAAAGGGAAAAGGGAAAGCTAAACAAGACATTTATTCTAAGGAGAAAGCAAACAAGAATGCACCATCTGATGAAAAGAAGAAACCTCGTTAGCTTGCCTAATTTGTGATGATGATTATTACACCAAGAGTGCCCACATGGTGCCGAAGTTTCTAAATTTGTCAAAGGTTCACCCACTCCTGCTGTTTTGAAGGACC
Organism: Pinus taeda; assembly: GCA_000404065.3. NCBI lineage: Eukaryota > Viridiplantae > Streptophyta > Pinopsida > Pinales > Pinaceae > Pinus > Pinus taeda. The sequence continues at coordinate 423,137 of APFE031590052.1, read as the reverse complement.
CCTGTCCTCCCCAAGACAAAAAAATGGCTTCTCATGACCAATCCTCCTCATCCACATCAGCACATATCATGATGATGTCTTCCAAAGGTATGGTAGCAACGAGATCCAAAGATTACACATGAGAGAGTCATGTTGAAGATGGAGATGACTCTAGTCGAACTAGTCAAACTTCCACATCTACTCCTCCTTCTTCTGAACCGTTACATATTGAAAAACCAAACCCTGATATGATAATTCTTCCGCCTTCTAAGGGTATGCTTTGAAAGTCATCCTTTAACCTTCATGCTAGGGCTGCGCAAAATTATAACATCGTCGAAGATTTGGCTATGTCACCTTCGACAATGTCAGCTCTTGAAGTGCTGCAGACTTGTCCAATGCAAAGGAATTTATTATTATCATCCATAGGCGTAGTAGATCCTCATGAATCCAATTTGATTATTTTCGATCTCGAAAATCATGTTCTACGTCTCCCGCACCAACTGGCTTTTCAGATACCAGTTCATGTCAAAACTCAACGAGTTTTTCAAACAGTGATTGACGAAGGAGCATTGACATGTATTATGTCCATTGCCTATTGGAAAGCTTTAGGTTCTCCAACAATAAATCAATCTCCCACAACTTTGAAAGCCTTTGATTGAAGAGGTTTTCATCCTTATGGTCTTCTAAATTATTTACCAATCGAATTAGAGGGTAAAACACTTGCAATAGACGATAAGATTATTGATGCTCAACTTGACACTAACCTTTTGCTTGGTCGAAGCTAGACTTATGACATGTCAGCTGTAGTCTCGTCATATTTTAGGATGATCATGTTTCTTCACAAAGGGAGAATTGTGAAGGTAGACCAGTTATTCTACTATACCTTAGACACTAATTCCACTGATAGTGTGCCTTTTGTTGGAAAATCAATGACTCCATATGAAGAAGTTGTCGTTGGCCTTCTCAAAGGTTCATCTTTGATGGGAACTTTTGCATTCCCTCCACCCAATTTCCCTCATAATGATGCCCAGATTAATATGATTACATCAAGTACTTTGAATCGAGATATCCATGGAAAGTACCTTCAAAGTAAGAAATAGTTTTATATGGCAGTGAGATACTTCGTAGTCCTTTTGAGTTAGCTTATGAGGCAATTCAGTCCTTTTCGAACTCATCAACATCTGAAAATAATCGAATGAATACAATTATTGATTAATATTCTCATTTGTCACGCTTGGAACCAATCTCTATGCTTGATCCTTTTAACAGAGATTTCTTAACTGATGAAGGGATTATGGAAGTTATGACCTTGGACGAAATGCCATGGAACGATACTCATCCATGGTAAATTGGGGTGAGTACCATGGTTAAAAATCTTGTTATATTGTAAGTATTACTTTGATTGTGAAATGAGAGAGATAGAAAATAGAGAGAAAGCAGAGAGATCCATTAAACACAACACCAAATACAATATATTTTATTGATCTCAAGATTACATATTTATAGTATCTAGATCACTGGCAACTACACATCTAGACAGCTATTACAACTCACACATAGGAAACTGACTACTTCTATATTGACACCTAGGGACTCACAATGACAACTCACACATTACATGGAAGCATTACTTCCATTACATGTAGAAAATATAAAAAAACCCACATTACAAGAATAAATAAATCTTTGTTAGATTTGTCTGATATGGTCATCATCAACACCCACATCCATTCTGGAATCTCGCAAACTCCGCTCTTTCACCACCACATCTTCGATCTGTCACTTGACCTCCATTTAAAACGTAACCGCCTATGACCATCGCTGATGAACTTTGCAGAATTGACACTTCTCAACCTCCCATAGTGCAATGGGTACTAAACCATCGTATGGAACTGGCACCATTTGTGAATCCACGACCCTCTGCAACCTTCATTAGTTATCTAGGATAACATTTTAGGTACCTAATGTCTTCAGTAGACAATTCTACAACTTTACCTTGTATAAATAACATGTACTGATGCTCCCGGAGCACGACAGGTCACACTAGCTTGACCTTATTAAGAACTACATGTAACCAATGCTCCCGGAATATGATGGGCCACATTAGCCTGTTAAATAACCAATATGTACTTTGTGGTTCTACATCATTTGTATTTTTGATGATATATTTGGACAATAACAAACATCAACTCACACCATTAACACTTTTTTTTTTCTGAATAAGGCTAAATCTATTAAAGAGAGAAAAAAATATTTACATGAGGACCGTAGTCAGTTCAAAGCTCTGAAAAGAGCCAAAAATCGCAAGGAAGCAGATGTGAAACCAGTAACAGAACCCACGCAGGGGAATGGGAAGAAGCTTTTCTAGAAAGACACATGAACCCACACAGCAAAAACATAGGTAGACCGCCTTTCTACACGAGAACTATAGTCGACATTCTTGAAATGAACCATTACAAGAGTCAAAAGACCAACCCACGTCAGCATGAACAAACTAGTCAGTAGGCTTTTCTTCCACGATCCGGCACCAACCGAACTCGAGCAGATCATCTTCAGGAGCAGCTGCCTGATTGGAGGGTCCGGGATCCGCTGGCACCATCTCAGCATCCTGTGTGCTACAACCTGGAGTATCCTGAGCCTGCAGTGGCGCCATGCCAATGCCGAATTGAATTGCAGAGGAAGAACTAGCTACTGCTCCAGAGCCGCCAGGGTGGGAGTCAGATCCTTCCAGCTGAGTTGTTTCATAAAAGAGCACAGAAATATGGGCAGTTATTCGGAGGCGATGCAGTGAACTATTGAAGGTGAATATGGTTGAACCTATCGAGGATGGAGGCCCACGATACTGACTGGATGTCTGTCGTCTTCCACACCCACTTCGAGTTCCCGGATAGCGACCAGTGAGGAGTTCACTAGTGGGGGCGGGCGAGTCCGAGGAGGAACCAGTTGGATTGCGCCGGGGTTGCCCTCTGCGGCACCCCATTCTCTGTCGAAGACGAGCCATTGGAGAGGGGTTAATGGGAAGGTTACAGTGCGCCTTATGCTCAGAGCAGCTAATACACGAGGATCCGGGAGAATGCCCTGGAAGACAAAGTGGGTTGCCTAGACCAATCTCCCTCCTTGCCAAATTGAAGACCGGACAGAAGGCAGAATTGTGGAATAGAGGGACACAGACAGAAAAAGGATTACTTAGATGAATTCCATGCGAGCCAGCGGTCAGGACAGGGAGAACACAATAATAAACCAACCCAAAGATTTTCTGAATTGGGCCGAGAGCCCTTCCATGGAGAGAAATATACCAGAGGAGCTGCCCTTGAAGAGCCAGACAGAGCTTCCTTATCGAAGACACAGAGACTTCCAAGAGAGCCGAAATTCGAACAGAGGCAATGGGATAAACCCAAACCAACAATTCGCAAGGAATGAGCTCGAGCGCAGGGCATTGCCACTTCTTAAACTTACCCAACCTGTCACGAAAAACCACATTCATAACTTCCTCATTGATGAACGCTGCCATCCTTTACAAGTAGCAGCGTGCGGAGGGAGGATCTGTTGCAGTGGGCAGAGAGAATGAGCCTGAGTCGCCTGAAGGGGGGATGTAATACACCTGCTCGCGCGCATGCCAGACATTACACCCGTCACCGTTATTAAACACCTTGTACTGGGTGGGCAGGTGTAGAGCCGCCTCGCCCCACCCCAGTCCTATCAACTTTAAGACTTCTTCAGTCACCCGCATCCGAAGACACCATTAACACATTTCAACTACGAACAACCTCCTTTTAAAAAAAATAATATAACAACTCCATCGTCTTCAAAATAAATCTTCCCACTAGCCAAGAAATATAGAAGTGATCAAAGAAAGAAACCTCTACATTGGATCCTTTCTTTAGTTGACAACGACTTGATTTCAATGTTATGGCTTAAACCCGCCCACTTTGGTTGTTCGCAAATCAACTTTGCACCAATTTATTAATACCCAAATACTTCTCGAGCCAGCAAATCATTTTTTTTTAAATTATTGTGACCAATAAAATAGGCCGCAAACCAACATTAAAATATCATTGATGATGCCGCTTTAAAATAAAGCTCCAAAAAGTAACGTTTGGACCAAAACATTATAATAAAGGAATATGTTCAATTTATAGCTCATGTGTGGTGGCAAGAGCTAACCAGCTTGCTATAGGGCATTAAATCACTGGTTAGCGGCATGCCCTTTAACTTTATAACACACCCTATTATTTTTCATTTATCTCGGGCCTGGCTAACCAGTCATTTAATGCCCTATGACAAGCTGATTAGCTCTTGCCCATGTATGATAGATCTGTCAAAACATATTTTGACATTCATAGCTGCCATCAGTTTTGCCTTAAAGAGTAGCTTAAAATGGGGACTCTCGCACTTTCCTTAGGGTGCCATTTCTGTAAAGCAATCACCTTCGTTGCCGCTGTGCCAATCTGCAGCTTCAACCGGCCTTAGAAATAAAACTTAATTGTTTTGGCAGAGTCACATTCTCAAGACTAAGGAAATACAATTTCTTCCCAACGCCTCACTTAAATAATGAATGCAACAGCTGCAGCTCTTGCCGAACTCGTTGACATGATCCTCTCCAGCTGTAGATATCCACGTAAATGCTCATTCCAGATGTATGGCCAGCAATCAAAATAATCCAAATTGAAATTTATCCGATTGGATAGCTTAAGCTTCCTTTTCTTAATTCGCAATCTGCTTTCCACCAGCTGAATCACTCCAGCCGCAGAAAAAATAACCATTGACCCTCTGTAATAATTCATATTTAGAATAAACCTCTCAGATCTCATCCTCCGGCACACAAAGTCCACGATGGCTTGGGATCTGATTGATGGCGCGTCAACAGGGAAATTTTTTGAAGGCCAGCTCACAACAATCACTCCACACGAAATAATCTCTATATCTACACATACATACACGAGAATTTTTTTTCCAGTAGAAAAATCATATATTTATATTGATTACATAATTTCAGTTTATATATTAAACCGTAAGCATGGATAGCAAAAAGCCCTAGGCTTTAGCGGTGGTATAAAATAAATATGGGCGCTTCATGGATGATATATGATGATGAGCATAAAGTATGTATGCATATTGGTGAAAATATTGGAGAGTCACATATACAGATTTTTAGAAAGACTCTCAAATAACAGTATAGTTCATAAAAAAAGAGAAGTATAAGCTGTTCATGATTAATCACATTAATGTGTGGAGCCTATATCCCCATGATATCCATGAGTTCCTTGACGCTTTGCAAAATGGTAGATACAGGCCACCGTTTGTTGTTAAAAATGGAATCGTTCCTCCATTTCCAAATGAGCCAGCAAACCATGAGAAACGAAGAGCGCCACGTCACTGATTGTGAGCTCCACCATAAAATGCCCTCTTGTACAGAAGAAAAGACAATGTAAGGGAAATCCATGGTAAATGACAGTTCATACCAGATTTGTTGAGTCGAGTGGCATTGAAAGAACATATGGAGGTTTGTTTCCTCAGCATCCCGGCAAAAAGCACAACGGCCAAGTCCATTCTAGCCCTTTCTCTGTAAGACCTCCCATGTAAGGTTCCTGTTCCAGAATATGAGCCATGAGAGGAGAATCATCTTTCTAGGGCAGGCAGCTTTCCATAGTGAAGGAGGATAAATCGGTAGATTAGTCGGAGCTGATAGTTGAGACAGTGCAACATAAATGTCCTTGACTTTTATTGGAAGTGGAGCCCGTGGCAATTTCCATACCAAGATATCCTTGCTATCCGACCTATTGATTGGCGAGACAGATAGAGAGGAACGAACAGATTCCCACAAGGGACGTAGATGCGCTGGCAAGTGGAGATCTGCAGCCACAATCCAAACTGGCGTTGAATTATTCCATGAGCAAATAAGCTTTTCCCAAATTAAGATTCCTCTGGATTGAAGATACTTGATCAGATCCGGCTGAAAGTGGTAGTTGAGGCCGTCCAGGATGAGATCACGACCAATGAATGCATTTGCTCCAGAGAATAGCTTCCAACGAAAATTCCTCAATATTAAGGACTTATTTTTGCAAAAACTTAACCAAATGGCGGAACCCTGCTTGGTCCCCAATGCATTCCTTCTGTACCAAAATTCTATGCTTTTTCCTTGTAGATATTTCCTTCTTATAAAATTGCTCCATGGACCTATACCATAAATACCACGGATGAACGATTTGACCAGCAGCGCATTTCCCATCCTTCTCATGTCCAGAAGGCCATACATACACAAGGAAATTTAACACTAGCAGAAATTAAAAAAAAAAATCAACTCACACATATATCCTAATATCAAACAATTACACTCAAGTCTCTTTCACATTTTCCTGCTCATACCCAGATAGAAAATAGAGAGAAAGTATAGAGATCTATTAAACACAACGCCAAACATAATATATTTTATTGATCTCAAGATTACATATTTAAAGTATCTAGATCACTGACAACTACATATCTAGATAGCTATTATAACTCACACATAGGAAACTGACTACTTCTAGATTGACACCCAGGGACTCACAATGACAACTCACACATTACATGGAAGCGTTACTTCCAATAGAGAGATAGTTTTTGGACATGTGGTATTGATGATCCATCATATTGGCCCATGGTATGGTATGGTAAAAAATATCCATGGTACACTGGGGTGAATATCCATAGTTAAAAATCTAGTTATATTGTAAATATTAAGTTTTTATGTCCTTATTGATGAAATTTAAATATAATTGCATAATTATTACTTTAATTTATATGTTAAAATGAATCTTAATTTGTAGTTGTTGTGGTGGAGCTATATCTCAAAAGTAATATAATTCTTTTCATCAAATAAATATATAAAATTAAATTCAAATTAAATATTTATAAAATATTTTATTGTGAAATAAGAAATGGTTTTTGGGCATGTTGTATTCATGAGTCATATTATTGGCCCATGGTATTGCAACAAAATCCATTTACAAGTTAATAATAACTATGACAAAGTGGACATGAATATTTCATAATTAAACATATTGTTATATGGTAAGTATTAAGTCTTTATGTTCTTAGTAATTAAATTTAAATATAATTACAGAATCATTATTCTATTTTATAACCTAATACTTATATATTATAATGTAATAGGTATAATATGATTTATTTATTTATTTATTTTATTTTTTCTAAAAAGAAAAATACAATGTAACAAATTGAATTTTATTATTTTTATTACTTTTAACTTTTTAAGGACACTACAACATTTCCCTCACTTGGACTCTATATTACTATTATTTTAACCAAAATGTAAATATTTACCAATCACTTGGACACATTAATATTCACGTTGAGCTCTATATTACTTTTATTTTATCCAAAATGTAAATGTTTACCAATCAATCGTATTAACATATTAATATAAATTCTATATATTAAGCTTATATGTAAAAATATTGACAAAATTTTACATTACACCTACACATCAGCTTTATAGCCAATTGCATTACACCTGCACATTGCCCTTATAGTGATAATATATGACATCCCCATATTGATGTTATAGTGATAATATATGACATCTCCATATTGATGTAATTATGCATAGATATACATAAACGCATTAATATAAATTCAGTTTAATTGGAAAATTTTAAGTATCCTGAAATTTATATCTCCTTATCATATCCTGTAAATTAGTGGAAGCCAGGAACAACTTCAATATTCTGTATTCTGGTTGTTATTTTCTTGCAGTTAAAAAACTCCTCCAATATTCTGTCTGTTATTTTCTTGCAATTGAGAAACTTCTTCAATATTCTCTGCTTTTTCCTCGCAACTCGGCAACAACTTGTTCAAGATTGTCTGTTATTTTCTGGCCCGCTAGAAATTTCAAGGGTCTCGCTATCACAAAGGAGAGAAGAATTCGCGCAATGAATGTTTGATGGCTAATCACAAAGTACTTCCACAACAAATCAAAAGGGAAGGTTACTGTAATTACAATATGTAAATATGTACATTGCAGAAACTAAAATTCCAATTTTCTTTACATAGCAGAACGTACAGTTTTCAATTTTAGGACTCGAGCTCTCACCTAGGCGAGAAGACAGCCAGATTGCTACCGCTTCTCTTTCAATATTTCCCTGCAGATTTGATTGAACGAGGCCTTCAACATCAATATACCAGTGCGAATCACCATGGCTCGCTGACTGAGAAAGTAAGTCTGTGAGCTGAATATCCCATGGCTGAACACCGTGGCAACACCTATCTGCTATGTAGTATGTGCATTAAATTGCGACTTTTGAACCCATATTGGTTTATGAAGATAAGGGTAATTGACTAACAGTTAGGCGGAGAGGATTGGTCCTCATAGATTTTGATCCAATCCCAAGCAAGACTATAAGACTATATATTCTTGATAGCTGCTAAAAAAAATAACTGGCTAATGAGTGATTCACATAATGAGTGATCCACATACTTGTGAACCATTTTTTGTTGTTAAAATCTATGATTAAATTGTGTGAAATTGTACAGCCTGATGGGCATAGATGGATTCAGTAACAAATATCTACTTCACCCTAATTATGCACTGTGGGTTTGATATAAAATTTTATTTATCAAACAAACAAACAATTTGATTAAAATTGTAGTTTTTAATGGTATGGATGGATTCAGAAACAAACATATACTGCACACTGATTATGCAATATCTGATATACAATTTCGGCAAATAAACAAGTAATTTGTTTGAAATTATGGTCCAATCCAGAGCAGGACTATATATTCCTGAGAGCTGTTTTGGGAGCTATTTCATAGTGTGGAAGAAGAAAAAAAAAAAACTAGCTAATGATTGATCCACATACTTGGTGAACCAATTTTTGTTGAAATTTAGGATTAAATTGTCTGAAATTGTACAGCCTAATTGGCATATATGGATTTAGTAACAAATATCTACTTCACACTCATTATGCACCATGAGTCTGATATAAAAATTTATCAATCAAAGAATTTATCAATCAAACAAACAATTTGACTAAAATTGTAGTTTTTGATGGTATAAATGGATTCAGCAACAAACATATACTGCACGATATACAATTTCTTCAAATAAACCAGCACTTTGTTTGAAATTGTAAATTTTGATAGCATAGATGGATTTAACGACAAACAGATTATTACATCAGGATTATGCAAGTTGTGACATGCAATTTTATGTATCAAACAAAAGACAATAATTTTACAACTGAGGGCCAAGGTCGCCTTTAAATGCACATTCTACATAACATATAATAGCGCCAAACAAAACATTACTCAGAATATGTGATTCCTTGCTGAATTAATCTTGATTGCAGATTCTGAGGATAAATTGGAATCCGACAATCAAATTCCAAGATATATAAAAATACCCATAGTTGTTGATCATAAACCACATTTGCTCCCCTGAAAACACAGCACTGCTATCAAAGAGAGGGAAATTGCAAGAATCACAAACAAACGAAAAAGACCGCTAAAAAATTGTTGCTTGTTGCAGAATTTTACTCCACAAATAGTCCTAGTACTCTTCTGTTCCTTTCTTGCTTGCAGGTATAGTATCTGTCCTTACCTTTGAGTATATTGGCTGAAATAAGAAGTGTGCTGAAGCAGAGGACACCATTAACAGCAGCAGTAGCAGAGGAGGTTTCCACCGGGGCGACCTGGGAACACGTCTACATTAATGTAATCTCTTGATTTCTCTATGAGTCCTGTGAATGTGAATGTGTTCCAAGGTCACCCCAGTCGAGCCTACTCTCTTTCATTTATTCATATGAGCCCGATATGCGAGGGCACCCCCTTCTGAAACGGAGAGTCCATGAATGTCTGTAATTTATTGAGATGAGATCGATAGAAAAGGAGAGGGGGGCCGAAATCTGGTAGTACAAGCAGTACAAGTGAAGTGCAGAGATGGCTCTGAGATATTTGTTTGAGTTAGATCGAACTAAAATGGTTTTACACAATCTTGGCTGCATCAATGTTATGTTAGTGCTTAATCCCCAGATTTAGGTAGAATTAAGTGGGGAAGGTGCCGTGATGGGAAGTTGGTACGAGACTGCACTAGGCAATGTATGAAGTGTACTCCAGTACTATCTTTTTGGCAAAAAATTGAAGTACACGCAATATAGTAATAGAACAAATTGAAGTACATTTGAAGGCGTCAAAGACAATGTGAATGCTTACGTGGCTATGAGACTTAGTTATAGTAATGGCTGCTTCACATTATTTATAATTTTTCCAATTAGGGAAATTTCCTTCGAAAGTTTGTTACTGTTGTAAGATTTTTTTTTTAACTGATGAAAATGCAGTGGAATCTTTATTTGGTATTTCTAATTGGTCAAATGATCTCGCTTTAGGTTAATGATTTAGGTAAATTGCCTATGTTCAGTTAAATAGTCATGGTTTATTTTCCAAAATGGTTTTAATTGGTTTACCTTTTGAAATTATTGTATTTGTATATTAATTCATTTTTATTATGATGTGATTGATTATAATAGTATATGAGTTTAAAAAGTAAAATTATTATACTATACTCCATTTAATTTAATTTTATCATGACATTTTATATTAATATATTAAACATGGTTATACTTTATATTCTAATTTTTATATATTTTTATATTAATATATTAAACATGGTTATAAGTTATATTCTAATTTTTATATATTTTGGTTGGTAATGTAAGTGGATTTGTTTGATCAATGATTGAGGACACTTATGTTATAATTGAAGAACAAACATTCTCCACATTTCAGAGGTGTACATGACACCATTTTTGTACCTAATTGTGGCTTTTATATTGGCTTAATATAAACTATCTAGTTTTTTCTTCTGAAAAAAAAAAAAAAAAACATTCTCCACATCTTTTTCCACTTAATGGTTGGATTTTGGTTAAGTAGGGTGTTTGTGGAGTTGTGTTTCATTGTAATAGTGTGTTGAGTAAAGTGTATGAGATTAAAGTTGTTTTAAGACCTATATAACTTTGTAGATATGATTGTTTAGAAAAGACCATCTAACTTCCAAGTATTTGGGGGTGCTTCTTGTTATGTACCACAATCAAGCAATTAATTGGGAAGATCTCATGCAAAGGAGCTGACGAAAGGTCAATAACTGGACTTTTTGGGCCTTTAATTTCCCAAACCGCCTAATATTGACCAAAGCAATATTACAAGCTATAAATCCAAATTATCAGCTAGCGGTAATGTCGATTCTAAGTACAATTTTCTAATGCCTCTACTCTATTAGAGTAACTTCTTATGGAGAGGTATAGCTAAAATGCACAAGTGGGCCCTTGTAGGATGGAATAAATTGACTACACTAAGATCAATGGGGGCATTGGGTCTCCAAGATCCTCAATTGATCAGTTCTAATTATGGTATGAAACTATGGTGGTTGTGGATTCAGGGAGGCCCACAAATTTGGAAACAAATTTGGCTCAGAAAGTATTTTCCATTGCACACACAAAATGAGTGATTACACTTTGAAGAAAAAATTCAAGGGTCTGGTATCTAGACTTGGGTGCAGGCAGGTTAGGATCTCGCTAGACGTTATGCATTTTGGGAGGTTAAAGGGGGAATGGTAGCATCCTTTTGGGAGGATTCATGGCAGTAGCATCCTCGTTTAGTGGAGAATGAGAGGCTCCAAACCATTAAAACTCTATCAAAGGCTTTGGGGGCTCATAAGCTAGTAGATTTATGGAAACCATTAGATGAGAATCAATACATATGACAATGGAGGGATAAAAGCGACTAGACCCATACAAATGGGATTCACCCATGGGAGGAGTTCCAAGAGATACTTGAAAATAGACAAATAAAAGTCTCTCAATGGCGGGACATTCTATGGTGGGGCGCAATCATCGAGAGCCTTCTCAATAAAAGAAGCATGCTCCTTACTTGAAGGGTTTTAAATAAATGACAAGGAAGTGATATGGCAACGATTGTGGGAAGGTTCATCATGGCCAAAGATCTCAAATTTCCTTTGGTTGATAGCTTGGGGCATTCAATCACTCAGGATTGCCTTCGAAAAAAGGGTTATGAGGTCCAACCTCTATGTCTACTATGTTCTCAAGCAGAAGAATCAACATAACATCTTTTTATTACATGTCTCTTTGCCAAAAGAATTTGGGAACTCATCCCACAAATCTTCAGATGCAACTTACCCAGTTCGGTCAATGTCAAAAATTGGATGGAAAAATGGTTTGGTCATCAGTTTAAAAATCATGTTGTCTTACGAGCCTAGCATTTGACTCTAGGTTTTACCCTTTGGAACTTGTGGAAAGAGATAAATTTGAGAGTTTTTGAAATGAAAAAAAGGACAGCGTCTTTGTTAAAATAAATCATCATCCTTAACATTTGGAAAATTGTAATGGTGTCCATTTTTTCTTCAGAGAATTGATAAGTGGATGAGTTCGAGCAACATATTTTAGAAAGCCTCGACCTCCATCCTACTATGTTTACTTCCTCTTCATCAACTGAACAAGGGCCTTATCACTCAAGTGAGAATTCATTTTCACCAAATCTAAGAGCCTTCATCAAATTGAATTTTAATGGAGCTTTTGAAGGAAATCTTGGAGCGATAGGTTATGGTGGGATCATCAGGGACGATAACTCTCACCCTTTACATGTCTATGCTTTTTCTTGCGGTGTCGAAACAAACAACCTTGCATAGCTTTTGGCACTTGAGAAAGGTCTACAAATTGATATCAGAGAAGGGTATTGTATGATACAGGTTCATGGAGACACTCAACTTGTCAGATATTGTGTACGCAAGTTGTTATATGGCCACCTGATAGAGACACTGACCCACATTTGGCACCTTCAGGAAGTGGTCATCAATATCAAAAATTTGTTATTAAAATTCAACTATATTATCCCCCAACACACTCAGCGGGATGGTAATAAGGTATCAGATACATTGGAAAATTGGGGTAGCATAAAGAGGCACCTAGATTTTGATGAGCCATGGATAGTTGCATCACGTAGGGATGACATCCATGCAATAATGAGGTGGATGGAATATGATAAATTATCAGTGGAGACTAACATTCTCGATGGGGGTGGTATTACAGTTAACGTCTTCCGTTAGGCTGCATGATTAACATGTCAATCAAGTGAATGACACATCGGGTGGTGGCCCTTGGTTTGATAGCCATGCTCTCCACCTATCATCTCGTGCTCCTTGTGTGGCATCATCACCATTTACAAGCCTTATATCACCTAATCTGGTCCTATCGACTTAAATGTGTGCAGGTGGTTGCATTTGGATATGAGTACAAAATTATTTTTGGCACCGGGTTTCATCCTTTTTCATTTGAGATGGGTAGGCTCTCTTATAGCGGATTGGTCATGAGTAGAGGACTTCCTGACACATAGGTAGAGCTCATGATTCTTGAGTTTATTGGGCTAGTTAAGGAACATACCCCGTCGTATGCCTATTTTGCCATGGATATCACTCACATTGGTTATTTCACTCAATGGCTCCACCCTCGCACATCTTCACCCTGATATATATGCATGGGTAAGCTCTTAGCGTGGCGACATATTTATGGTTTATTTTCTGTTGGTGAGGTATTATAATCATCAAGTTGTGCCTGGATGAGTAAGGTATTCACTTCTGGTCTTCAAGGAGGTTTTTTTTCTTGTCGTTCTCCTTCGTCTTCTTATGTTTTTTCATTAGTTAGTCATTAAATGGTTTGGTACTTGCTCTGTAGTTTGGTGAGCCACTATAAGAGTCAGTGTTATTTGTTCTCTTTTTACATAATTCGAGGTTTGATCCTTCTTTTGAACTGGTGGTTGTGTTGCCTTCTGTGTCACCTCAAATGCCCGACTCTATCGAAATTTCTTTTTAGTTGTCCAATGCCAGTATGTGGATTCTGGTACCATGGTACCTTCTCCATATGGTTTTGAAAATTTCTATTTCTCGATTAGAATTACAATTACTATAAAGTTTCTTCCCTCCTTTACTCTTTGTTCCTTTAAAATTTTGGGTTTCAGAGAGTTAAGGGTGCCTTTTGTTTTCAAGCTTTGTGGCCTCATTTTATGTTTTCTTTTGCCACACAGTTCACCCTCTCTCATTACCTTAGCTGTTTTTGTTTTCATGAAGCAGAGATCCTACCCACCCTTAACACTGGGTATCCTTATCTCTCTTCTTTCACACACTGCCATACAAAAAATGTCCAAAGTTTATATGTAAACATGGCCCCTCAATAAAGACCACCCAACTGTCATTGTTAGGGTCCAACCCTAACCCCTTTATTTATGTAATAATCCCAATGGGCAAAGTCAGAGTCATAGTTAGTTAGAGAGTCAATAAATCCTGCATTAATTATTGTAAGTGGTTGACCCACATTAGAGAAAAGGGACCACAGTTAGTTGTAAACGGACCATAGCTAATAAATAAAGTGGTTAAACCATGTTATGCAAGGGACTACTAGTAGTTAGGGTTTTGGATGTCATATAGCTATAAATAGTCTTAGTTAGTAAGGGAAAGATCATCGAGTCTTATTGTAATTGAGCTCTACTCTGTTGGAGATAGCCCCCTCGAAGAGGCACGTGAACATTGAATATGTTTCTAAATAATAAAATAATTTGTATTTTTTCTCATTTCATGTGATAATTCTGTGTTCTAGGCTATATTTCTTTGTATTTCTAATATTTTGGGCTTCTTGCAAGTCAAGAGCATAATAAGTGGTATCAGAGCACTTTCCAGGGCCAGTTGTACCTCCAATTTATATAGATTTGTTTTTAGGCTAGAGACATGTTTCAGTGTATTTAAACCACAAGATTTGTTATTGAGTGCATAAACATGTAGATTTGGGGAAGCATGCACGCAGGAAATACAAGAAGTGGTCACACTTGTTGGACTCCCTTGTAACCCATGTGGGTACCCCTTTGAGTAGTAGCGCATTAGACAGAACCGCGCATGGATTGCACTTCCACTTACCCTTGGGTATATCGAAAGGCCCCTAGGCTCACCTGAAACCTAACCCTAGATAAGCCATCAACCGTCTTGCTGCTATAGTACACTGAGAACAGCACTCGGGGAGATAGCTCGCATGTACAGTAGGGTAGTCGGGTAGTACGTCTAAGGGTACAGTTAATCCTCCCTAGTTAGCGCCCTGAAAGATTGGGTCGAGTATTATTGTTGGACCCCTATGTATATTGTGATCTGTAGCACCTGACACTCCTTTGTGACCATGGTTCCTTCTGTTATCTGAAGATCACCCTCTACCTTATCTTCCAGATTAGATCTAGCAGTTGGGGTTTTGTCGGTGCCATACAACTCACATTCAGCAGTTGGGGTTTTCATAGTGCAGATCAGTTTGTTTGTGCAATGAGGGTTGTGGCTGCCATAGTCCAGATCATATTATCGCAACACATTTGTTAGGACCAAGACCTTGGGGTTTCTGTTACTACAATCCAGGCCCGATTTTCGCAGGACATTCGGTAGTATCAATCTTTCTGGAATTTGGCCACTATAGTATTGATCAACAGGGAGTAAAACTCCTTTCAGAGTAAAAAGAAAAGAAAAGAGTGAGAGACCATCACAGGACAGTTGCAAAAGACTTAACCCATAAGATTTAGGACGACGAACTGGTCGCAATGGTAGCATTCACTTGTAAGCACCCAATTTTTGACAATGCCAATTTTTTTTTTCCGACATGACTTCAAGTGACCCACTTCATTAAACTCCCGAGTTTTCCCTCTTTCCAGGCAGACTACTCTTAAGTAAGATAAAAAAAAATTGACCGAGATTGGTGTATGTTGGGTACTAGATCTCAAGTTATGGCTGCGGAAAATCCAGTCGAGAGGGTCAACAACCTTGAAGACAAAATCAAGGTATTTGAGGCAAGCTTACCCAACATTTCTCAGAAATAAAAGCCCTTATAAGACCACCTCATACAGAGGAGCCTAGTGTTGATTCAAACATATAAGGAGAATCCAGCCTTCACATTCACTTGCATGGAAATCACCGCTCTTCCAACCACCAGACACCCAAGCTAGACATGTACAAATTTTATGGCTTTAACCCTGTAGTATGGGTAGCACAAATGGAACAATATTTCTCCCTTAATGATATCCGCGAAGATGAAACTAAACTACATGTGGGAGCCCTTTACTTGGACTAAGAGAGATGGAAGTGGTGGAAGTGGCATCAGAAATGTTATTTAGGGATAGCAACTTCGAACATGTTCTCAAAAGCCATATGTAATCGCTTTGACTAGGAATCTAATTTTTTGGGTTGTCTCACAAAGCTCTGGGAAACAGGTACAATAAAGGACTACATTACATCCTTTGAGAAATTGGCCATCAGAATTGGTGGTCTCGAAGATGAATTCTACTTGGAATGTTTCATCAGTGGCCTAAAAGAAGCCATCCAAGCCCATGTTTGGATGCAGCACCCAATTACTTAGTTGGACACATGTCGCAAAGCCTTAGATGTGGAAATTTCCTTAAATGCCCAGTCCAATCATCCAAATTTCATCTCCAAGGTGTGTTCCACCCAGGCTCAGGGCCCCACCCAAACACTTAAGGTTCAAAAGGTGTCACCAGCAGAAATGGAAGAAAGATGAAAAAAATGATTGTGCTACTACTGTGATGACAAGTACTCCCGTGGACGTAAATGCAAGGAACCAAAATTCTGTCAAATTGATGCTACTGATGACAACTCGACAGATGAAGCTCCATCCCTTGAGGTGCCCGAGGAAGAAGCAGGGCAAACCTAAACTGAAAATGATCTCAACTACGCCAGATGCGTTGTTTATATCACTGCATACCTTTGCTTGCATTTCTTCACCTCAGACTCTCAAAATCCCAGCCTTTATTAAACATAAACCAGTAGCAACACTCATAAATTTATCCATAATAGAGTCATGGAAGCTTTTCATTGCTTTGTGTGGGCAATATCCAATTTCCAAGTCCTTATCACTGATGGGGGGACCATGAAATGTGAAGGCCGCTGTGAAAATATTAAGCTTCAGTTGGGAGACTACCACCTAAAGGCCCATGTGTTTTATATTGAAATGGGTGATTGCGACATTCTCTTGGGTGTTGAATGGCTTCATACACTGGGCCCTATCACAATGGATTTTCAGGATTTATATATGAGCTTTAAGCAGAATGACCACATTCATCCATTAAGGGGATTCCAGGCAGGTGCTCCTACTATCATCAACGTGCATTGAATGGAGAAGCTTTTAAAAAAGGGCCATCATGGAGTAGTCGCCCAATTTAATTCCATTCAGGCCATTGAATCCACTACTCCTCATATTCATCCTGAGATGCAACAGGTATTAGATCGCCACTAGTGGGTCTTTAACAAACCTAAAGAGCTTCCACCCTCTAGGGGTGAACATGATCATAGCATCCCTTTGGTCCCAAGTGCCCAACCGCCTAATGTCCACCCATATCGATATCATTTTGCCCAAAATAATGAATTTGAAAAATTCATCAAGTAACTCCTCGAAACCAGTGTTATCTGTCCCAACATCAACCCTTATTCATCTCCAATGGTCATGGTTCTAAAGAAAGATGGAGAATTACACATGTGTCCGGACTTTCGGGCCCTTAAAAAGCTCACTATCAAGGAAAAATTTCCTACTCTGGATGTTGATAATCTACTTGATGAACTACATGGTGCTCAATTATTTACCAAGCTAGACCTCCGCTCAGGCTATCACCAAATATGCATGAAGGAAGTATACATTCCCAAGGCTGCCTTTCGAACTCATGAAGGCCATTGTGAATTTCTGGTCATGCCATTTGGTCTCTGTAATGCTCCATCTACTTTTAAAGCCTCATGAACCACCTGCTGAAACCATATCTCTGCAAATTTGTCCTAGTATTTTACGATGACATTCTCATCTACAACATAACCTAGGACAAATATATTTAGCCTGCAGATTAGATATTGAAACTGCTTCGAGATCAAAAATTAATTGCCAAATTATCCAAGTGCTCTTTTGGTGTGGAAGAAGTCGAGTATTTGGTACACATTGTGGGTTGTGAAGGAGTGAGGGCTGATCCAAAAAAGATTCAGGCAATGCAAGATTGGCCTCAACCAAAAACCTTGAAGATTTTGAGGGGATTTTTGGGCCTCACTAGCTACTATCACATTTTTCTGCAATTTTGGTTGCATTGCTAGACCCCTTGCTAATATTCTCAAGAAAAATTCATTTCTTTGGACTAATGCAGCTTAGTACGCCTTCTTGGCTCTCAAATAGGCCATGTGCTCCACTCCCGTATTGGCCCTACAAGATGTTAAGGCTCATCGATAGCTAAATTATATGGGCCTTAATGCCACTCTCCAGCTTATTAAAATCAACTTTTCTCACATTTCTTTACATATTTTATTATATTTTTCTTAGTGAGAAGGGTAAAGGTGAGATGTTATGTCATGTGGCCTACTGTGCATTAATTGCAGGATTTGGAGCAGTTTTGGGCTAATTTAAGTGCAGGAAATAGAAGTAAACAAGAAAGAGGGATTTTAGGAGATTTTGTCTCCCTCCTTAAGTCCTCAATCACTCAAAGATTCCTCCACCAAATCTCATCAGCTTGGAGTTATAAGCAGCCAAGCCAACTGAGTTCATTGACAGCCAAGCTAGTGATAGTTGAATACAAGTCAATCTCAAGTTTGGGAGCCGAGCCTCCCTAATTTTTAGGAAGTTGTTGGTAGCTTAAGTTTTATAAATAAGAAGGCCTATGGCCTCATTAGGATTCAAACTTTTTATTGTAGCCAAGAGGCAATTTCAAGTTAAGATATTGTAACTATTATACTCATGTTATTTTTGACATTTTGATGATAATGAAAAGGGTTTCTTTGATCCAGCACTGAGTTGACTCAGAGGATTGAAGCTCTTGGGTTAGGGCCCAAACCTAGCTGTAGAGGTTCTTCTTTTTTTACATGTATTCTTAGATTAGAATCATAGTTTAGATGCTGAAGTTATCTTTGCTTTGTTTAATTTATAAGTCTTTGAATGATTGGCTAGTTTTGTTTCCATTAGTTGGAAAAGTAGATCAGTGTTACAGTGGTGAACGAAAATACTTCAGAAAATTTTGTGATGATGAAATCTTCCTCCTCTCCCTCATGAGATCATGGTTTGAAGGCCCCACTCTCACAACCCCAAAAACAGATTTATCTTTTGGTCATTGCATAACTTAATATTTCTTGTTGAGTAGATTATTGTTTATGATTTCTTAGAAGCACCTGCATTTTTCATTTTGGTTTCATGATTTTTTTATAGATTAGAAAGCATTCCATTCCATAGATTTAAGCCATTAACCATCAATAAATCAGTTTCTCAAATTCAACCCATCTTTTCCACATTTACATAAATTTGTGCATGAGCGAAGAAAAGAGTATGTGTTGTTGTAGGAGTTGTTGATCTGTAGGGAGGAACTCACTCCACCAGCCTCATCTAAGTCTTCTCCACCTCTCGCCCAATCCTACCAACCATTAACTCATATTTATGTTTTGTAGCCACCATGGACAACCACCTTGAGCAAATCCAACCATCCTAAAGAGTTCGGTTGGTCCTTGGGTAGTGTGCACCTTCCCCATACCTTATTATACCATGATACATCTTCCCAACACTTCCTTTCATCTTCCCTACCTTCCCACAACCTTTAGCTAAGTTTCCTATAGTAAACCAGGACATCCTGTAGTAACTACATGAAAACCTATAGTAACTACAGGAAACCTTGTAGCAGCCTATTTTAGACTATTTTGGGTAAAAATGATGATCAGAGCCTAGGGTAGGCCTTCAACTGAACTTCCATACCCCTCAATTTCCCTTTTGGACCAACTTTTCCATACATTCCTCCACTATAAAAGATCATATTATTACCTTAGCATTTACATTTCTAAATTGAAAAACAAAAGACTATTTTTTGCAATATTTAGTTAGTACATGCATACATCAGTCATAACAATGTTAGGATAATTTCCATGCCTACTTAGCCCAGATAGCTAGATGATAGAATGCAAGGTTAAATTAGGTCTCTTCTGCAAGTACTGTGTGTTAATTCTTAGCTAGGTAATTTCATGTCATTTCATAGCACTTTATATTCAACACTTTCATTTCCTTAAAATAGGCAAGGATTATTATTTTTATGAGAAAAAAATTGTATAGTACACACAATAATACATTATTATAGTAATAGAACAAATTGAAGAACATAAAGGTTTGAAGGTGTCAAAGACATTGTGAATGCTTACGTGGCCATGGGACTTACTTATAGTAATGGTTGCTTCACAATGTTTATCATTTTTCCAATTATGGAAATTCCCTCCGAAAGTTTGTTACTGTTGTAAGAAAATTTTTTAACTGATAAAAATGCAGTGGAATATTTATTTGGTATTTCTAATTGGTCAAATGATATTGCTTTAGGTTAATTATTTAGGTAAATAGCCTATGTTCAGGTAAATATTCATTGTTTATTTTCCAAAATGGTTTTAATTGTTTTACTTTTGAAATTATTTTATTTGTATATTAATTAATTTTGATTATGATGTGATTGATTCTAATAGTATAAGAGTTAAAAAAATAAAATCCAGGTAGTTCAACTCGAAGGGATCTACTTGTCATCCAAACTAGCAAGGCCTAACCCCAAGGGTGTTGAGGAGATTTGACCCCGTGACCTCCTAATAGGCAAGGCACTTAGCAACATGAACTCAACAAACTGAGCTATCCCTTGGGGCTTAAAAAGTAAAACCATTATACTACTCTGGATTTAATTTAATTATATCATGACATCTTACATTAATATATTAAACATTAATATTAGTATATTAAATATGGATATACATTATATTTTGATTTTCATATATTTTGGTTGGTAAGTGTATTTGTTTGATAAATAATGGAGGAGATTTATGTTATAATTGAAGAACAAACATTCTCCTCATCCTCCTCTTAATGGTTGAATTTTGGTTTTGTAGGGTGTTTGTGGAATTGTGTTTTATTGTAATAGTGTGTTGAGTAATGTGTATGAGATTAAAGTTGTGTTAAGAGTTGTATAAATTTGTAGATATGGTTGTTAGAAAAGGCCATATTCCTTCCAAGTATTTGGAAGTACCTCTTGTTATATACCACAATCAGACAACTAACTATGAATATCTCATAGAAAGGACCCTACGAAAGGTCAGTCACTGGGCTTTCCGGGCTCTTAATTTCCCAAACCTCCTAATATTGACCAAAGCAATATTACAAGCTATAATTCCAAATTATTAGCTAGCAGTAATACCTATTCCAAGTACATTTTGCCAATGCCTATGCTCTATTTGGAGTAACTTCTTATGGAGAGGTACAACTAAAACACACAAGTGAGCCCTTATAGGATGGAATAAATTGACTACACCAAGATCAATGGGGGGACTAGGTATTCAAGATCCTCAACTGATTAGTTTTGCTTATGGTATGAAACTATGGTGGTTGTGGATTCAGGGAGGCCCACGAATCTGGAAATAATTTTAGCTCAGAAAGTATTTGCCATTTCACACACAAAAGGAGTGATTACACTTTGAAACAAAAATTCAAGGCTTTGATATCTTGACCTCGGTGCAGGAAGGTCAGGATCTCATTAGACGTTATGCATTTTGGGAGGTGAAAGGGGGGATGATAACATCCTTTTGGAAGGATTCCTAGTAGAAACATCCTCATTTCGTGGAGAATGAGAGGCTCCAACCCATTAAAAATCTATCAAAGGCTTTGGGGCCTCATAAGCTAGTAGATTTATGGAAACCATTAGATGAGAACCAATACTTATGAAAATGGAAGGATAAAAGCGACTATACCCATACAAATGGGATTCACCCATGGGAGGAGTTCCAAGAGATACTTGAAAATAGAAAAATAAAATTCTCTCAACAACAGGACATTCTATGATGGGGGTGGAAATCACCGAGAGCCTTCCCAATAAAAGAAGCATACTCCTTACTTACAGGGTTTCAAATAAATGATAAGGAAGTGATATGGAAGCGGTTGTGGGAAGGATCATGGTGGCAAAATATCTAAAATTTCCTTTGGCTGGTAGCTTGGGGGTGTTCAATCACCTGGGATCGCCTTCGGAAAAAGGGTTATGAGGTCCCGCCTCTATGTCTACTATGTTCTCAAGAGGAAGAATCAACATATCATCTTTTTATTACATGTCCCTTTGGAAAAATAATTTTGGAGCTCATCCCACAAATCTTCAGATGCAACTTACCCAGTTCGATCAATGTCAAAACCTAGATCAAACAATGGTTTGGTTATCGGTTTAAAAATAATGTTGTCTTGCAAACCTGGCATTTGACTCTAGGTTTTATGCTTTGGAAAGCCTTGTGGAAAGAAAGAAATTTGAGAGTTTTTGAAATAAAAAAAAGGACTTCGTCATTGTTAAAATAAATCATCCTCCTTAACATTCACGAAACTGTAACGGTCTCCAATTTTTCTTCAAAGAATTGGTAAGTGGATGAGTCTGAGGAACATATTTTAGAAAGCCTCGACCTCCATCATACTATGTTTACTTCCTCTTCATCAACTGAATAAGGGCCTAATCACTTAAGTGAGAATTCATTTTCACCAACTCCAAGAGCCTTCATTAAATTGAATTTTGAAGGATCTTCTGAAGGAAATCCTAGAGTGGTAGGTTATGGTGGGATCATCTGGGACGAGAAATCTCACCCTTTATATGTCTGTGATTTTTCCTGCGATGTCACAACAAACAACCTTGCAGAGTTTTTGGCACTTGAGAAAGGTTTACAAATTGCTGTCAGATAAGGGTATTGTATGATACAAGTTCATGGAGACTATCAACTCATTATACACTATGTATGTAAGCTGTTACATGGCCACCTGATAGAGAAAATGCCCCACAATTGGCACCTTCAGGAAGTGGTTGTCAATATAAAAAATTTTCTATTAAAATTCGACTATGTTACCCCCAATCACACTTCGTGGGAGGGAAATAAAGTATCAGCCACATTGGAAAATTGGGGTAGCATAGAGAGACACCTAGATTTTGATGATTCATGGATAGTTGCGTCCATGCAATAAAGAGGTGGGTGGAATATGATAAATTATCAGTGGAGACTACTATCCCTGATGGGGGTGGTATTATAGTTAACGTCTTATGTCAGGAAGCATGATTAACATGTCGATCAAACGAATGACACATGGGGTGGTGCCCCTTGGTTTTAGAGCCATTCTCTCCACCTATCATTTTGTGCTCCTCGCGTGGCATCATCACCATATATGAGCCTTATATCACCTACTCTAGTCCTATCGACTTAAATGTGTGCAGGTGGTTGCATTTGGATATGAGTATGAAATTCTTTTTGGCACTGGGTTTCATCCTTTGTCATCTAAGATGGGTAGGTTCTCTCATGTCAAATTGGTCGCAGGTAGAGGACTTCCTGACACATAGGTAAAGCTCATTCAAGAGCTCATGATTCTTGAGTTTATTGGGTTGGTTAAGGAACATTTCCCGTCGTACACATGTCTTTCCATGGATATCACTCAGAGTGGTTATTTCACTCAACGGATTTGACCTCAAGCATCCTCACCTGGCTATATATGCATGGGTAAGCTCTGAGGGTGACGACATTTTTATGGTTTATTTTCTATTGGTGAGGGATTATAATCATCAAATTGTGCCTGAATGAGTAAGGTAGTCACTTCTGGCCATCAGGGAGGTATTTTTTCTTGTCATTCTCCTTTGTCTTCTTACGTTTATTCATTAGTTAGTCATTCAATTGTCTGGTACTTGATCTATAGTTTGGTGAGACACTGTAAGAGTCAATATTATTTGTTCTCTTTTTACATAATTTGAGGTCTAGTCCTTCTTTTGAACTAGTGGTTGTGTTTCCTTCTGTGTCACCTCAAATGCCTAACTCTGCGGAAATTTATTTCAGTTGTCCAGTGCCAATATGTGGAGTTTGGCACCCTGGTACCTTCTCTATTTGGTTTTGAAAATTTCTATTGCTCAATTAGAACTAAAACTGCTCTAAAGTTTATGTCGTACTTTACTCTCTATTCCTTCAAAGTTTGGGGTTTCGGGGAGTTAAGGGTGTCTTTTGTTTTAAAGTTTTATGGCATCCTTTTATGTTTTTTTTCGCCACACAGTTTGCCCTCTCTCATTACCTTAGTGGTTGTTGTTTTCCTGAAGCAGAGACCCCACCCACCCTTAACATTGGGTATCCTTGTCCCTCTTCTTTCACACGCTACCTTTCTCTACCATGTCCAAAGTTTATATGTAGCCATGGTCCAACCATGGTCCCTCACTTGAGACCACCCAATTGTCATGATGGTGCACCAGGTTCGTTTTCTTCTCGTAGATAGCATTTGTTTAGATGGGATTAAGTGGCCAACCACTTCAACTCGGTTCCTCTTGAAGTGATGAAATGATTTATTCACTTAGAGGCAAAGGATTTTGGGGACCACATATATTTCTTTGATTTAGAGATTGGAAGCAACAACCTCAAGTGGGTTCCCGATCCAGGAAAATTCCACAGGCGAAGGCTTCACTTCCTCCATTCTATTTCCTTGCATCGTCAGTTGGAAAATCTACTAAATATGGTCATTCGTGATAAGCAAGTTGATAATTACAGTCTCTTTTTAGGTCATGAGGAGATCAAAAGAATTCTATGAGACATTCACTACAACTTGGATGACATCGTGGACAGGTTGACTAAGGTGGAGTGGTTTGTCATATCTGACTCAAATGAGAAACATGAGGTTCTCGCAGTCATTAATACTCCTGCTGAGATCTCTCCTCAAGCAAACTCCTCTCCCCTCTCTCCCATCATCATCTTAGAGTAATAGTCACCAAGGGTACTGCACTAGTTTCTATTGCTAATTACTATATGTTTTTTGTTCCAAGTTTCATAGTGGATTGGCATTTTTTTGATGATATACTATTGTTTAGCACCATTTTGTCTTTTGTCTAGGTCTATTTTAGTGTCAAATGGGGATTGTCGGTTTGCAATCATTGGTGATGTAGTTACCTTGTTTTGCATTGTCTCATGGTAGTCTCAACTTTGTAATTTTTGACCTCTGGTAGCAATGGTGTCCATGTCGTCACCCTTGGTTGAAGAAATGATCTCCCAAGGTGTTTTTTTGGTATATGAAGAAATCTTATTGTCATATCTTTATTAGTAACAAATATCTTTTGACACAACTTAAAAAAAAATTGTTTTGAGATGAAAATTTATACTTTAGTGTTTGGGATATAAATCATGATGCCTTTGTGATGATGCTAACAAAATCTAAGATCGTTTTGTCAAATAAGGATTAGCTTTTAGATTGTGTTCAAATCCCCATGTATGCCACTCACCCTCTTCTATATTAAAAAATAGTTTGTCTTTACTTAGTGAAAGTAAAGACTGTAATTTTTTAATAGATTGAAATAGAAATAAAAATACAAAAAATAAAGTACCAAATAAAACAAACTTTTAATAATTATTATCATCATTGTATAGCTAGTTACGAAATTGATATATAAGATCTTTATATGGGATCTTTTCCACATAAAATGTGCACACCCTATACTCTTTCAATCTCGAACTTGTAACTTCAAAGAATGGTACACATATTTTTTACTTATTAATATTGTGCTAAGATAAAAATACATTATATAACAGAAATAGGGAAGTAGACTCCTAAAATTCTAACTACACTATATTGGTTCATTCACTTACACGTACTCTATTCTAACGATCATATAGAAGTGCTCTATACTTATATGGTGTAATTGTATTCAATTAAAACAAAATACCCTATATGCTCAAGTAAATCCCAAAATATTATTCTACAATTTTTACAGATGTGACACTTCCACTTAGACTAGTATTTCTCAACAATGTTGCAATAGATTGAATCATGTTCTTAAAATTCAAAATTGGTTCTTGGTAGTATCTTTTTCTTAATTTATTCATGAATGAAATATTAATGTGTCCTTATATTCTTAACTTTCCCATGATACTTTAAATGCTCTATCATGGCTATATAACGTTTGGGTTGCTTTGAGTAACCTCAATGCATTACAATTATTGTATCTACTAGATAAATTATTTTGTGACTGGACATGCTACTAGGTTTTTTGTTATGCATTGGAAAGAGAAGTCGCTTAATGTTTATTTTCTACCCACAAAACTACACCTCCATTAAGGATAACATAATGTCTTAAAGTTGAACTCTTGTTATCAATGTCCCCTACCCAATTTATATCACAATAACTTGTATGCTTCAAAGATTCATTGGAACTCCCATTGAATGTAATTCCATACTTAGTTGTTGCTTGAAGGTATTTGAAATTTCTTTTGACCATTTCACAATGTTGTGATCCAAGATTACTAGAGAATTGCTCGCAATGTTTATAAATTATGTAATATTATGTCTACTGCAAATTATTTCATACATTAATCTCCCAATAATATTCAATTATGGAACAAAGAGAATTTGATTCTCCTTGTGTGACATAATTTGAGTGAAAGTTCTTACCTACTTCCAATGGAGTAATTAGTTTTGCAATTTTCCAATATTCCTAATACACTTCTTTTGAGTAATATGGATTTGCCTCCTTTCCCTATCTTTTAAAATTAAAATGCCAAAGCAATAATAAATTTCACTGTAATTAGTCATATTAAATTATACAACGAGTAGAAACCTAAACAAGTGTAACATTTTAATGTCATAAACATATAAAACTAAAATGATCACCAACTCACCAATATGTTTGATGTAGACATTCAAAATAGCACAACTTATGTATCCTTCATTTGAAAGAAACCCATCAATGTTCTTATATTATGCTCTCACACACTGTTTCAATTCATAAAGTGTCTTCTAAAGCTTGCATACCAATTAGTCCTCCTTATCATTGTATCCATATAATTTAAAAATGTTTTTTTTTCATATTTAGCTAATGTACATTAAAAACTAATGGTGTTGCAATGGTTAATAAAGCTCTAACAAATGTACATTAAAAACTAATGGTGTTTCCATTGTTAATAAAAATCTAACAAAAGTTGAATACAAGTGAGAATTTGTCTGGACTAAATTTAATGTTAGGATATTCTGACACATAGGAAATAGTTAAGTATAACTTGGTCTAGTGTAAAGTTAGGTAAAGTGTGTTTCTTTACTATGTACTTTTGTAACTTACAATTTGATGGTCACTATATGTTCTAGACATGAAGTGATCTGATTGTTCATTCTCTCCTCAGTATTACCGACACTTGATCTGTGGCTTAACACCTGATTAATCCATGATCTCTATTTAAAGAGCATGGAGTGTCATTTTTAGGGTGACCGTTCATGAGAGAAGCTTATGTAAATTTTATTTCTTTTATTAATAAATTTCCTGAAGTGGCCACATTGGCTCAGGCCGTGGACTGTTTCCTTCTTTGAGGGCTTTAATCACGTCAAGAATACTGGTGTATTGATATGTGATTTGCTTGTGAACAGTGTCATTTGGTGTTCTATCTGAGGAACTTACCTTGTAAATTCCTACATGGTATCAAAGCTATTTAAGGGCCGCATCCGTTGGTGATCCAAATCTGAAGTCGGTACAACTGCATCTGACTGTCATTTCCTAGATCTACTGTTTCTGACAGCTTTCGAGCCGAGAGGACTGCTCTATTGTGTTAGGAGCATCTGTTCCGGTGAGGAACCCTTTCATTTCATGCGAAAAGGTTTCCGGTAGCCCTAGCTATGTCATTTTTAAGATCTAGAGGTATACAATGTTTATTTGCAGTTTTAGTTATTCATCTCTCTGTTTATTTCGGTTTATTTAGCTCTCCATTTTTATTACCAGATCTATACCTTTCATTTATGTGTATGCTTTTTGCCCCGCGACTCTATGCGATTTGGGCAAATCAGAAAAATAAATAAATAAATAAAAATAAAAAATAAAAAATAAAAAAAAATAAAAATAAAAATAAATAATAATAATAAATATTATTATTATTATTTTTCTCATGCGTATGCTCTTTTCCTCCGCGCCTTAATGTGATTCAGAAAATCAGAAACATTGAAGAATATTTGGTTTTTCAAAGAAAGAAACTTAAAGACCGTAAGGCTTGGTTTCTTTGCATGTCCGTGTTGGATTGTGTGGTTTTTTGTTTTGTAGGAAAAAAGAGTTTTTTGCAAGCACAGCAAGCACCCAAGCTTCAGTGACTAAAAAAAAAAAAAAAAACCCTTTCTCTTTTCCAAAAATTACTAACATTTTAAACTAACTCACTTGGTCCAAAGTTACTTTATGGAGAGTAGCTCATAAAGTACCATTGTAAAAGTGAGTTTCACTTATTTATAAAAGTGGGTCACATAAAATATTTTTTAAAGTGAGCTAATTAGTTTGGAAAGGGGGGTGGATTTTTTTTTAAATATAACATTATCATTCACTTCACACATTCATGCACTTCGTTGGCATCTTCAACAACTTTTCTTCAAAAAACCATAACTTCTTCATTCGAAAACCGTTTTCAGAGCCGTTTTTCTTCAATCGGCCTAATTTTTCGAAATCTTTCCATTGGAACACTTAGTTTCAGCATATATAGCTTCAGTTTCTGTTAAAATGGAAATTCCATGCCAAGATATTCTTGATAGCACCAACTACTTCCAATGGTGGTCCTACATTGTGGGTTTACTTAGAAGTAAAGGTCTTTACATAATAGCCTCAAGCCAAGAAACTAAACCTAAAGACAAAGATAAGGCAACCAAATGGGAAAATATGCAAGATCAAGAAACTGGGTTAATAAGGATGTCTATTTCTCCAAACCTTAGGTTCCATATCGCAGAACTTGATACCCTTAATGAAGCAATGAAACAACTCACTAAAGTTTTTTGAATTAAAAATGAAATTAGATCCCATCAAATGAAAAATGAGTTGCTTACCCTTGGACCCCAATAATTTTTCTTCCATTAAATATTTTTTGTCCAATTTCAAAACCCTTAGACTTCTCTTGGAAGCTGTTAAGGTTAAGAAAGAAGATGGTAGCCTTATCTATTCCATTCTTACTAAGTTGGGACTAGCCTACTCTGTGTTTGTTTCCACCTTCCATTCTACTAGAGAAGCCTTCATTTCTTAAGGACGAGACTACATGTCCCCCTCTTTTGATGCCTTTTGTGATTCTTTAATAAGAGAACAAGAAAAAATCTTACATCTTGGTCTTCTTAATCTTGGAAACTCTTCTAAGAAAGACTTAGCCACCCAACAACAACCAAATTCAAAGAATTCTAAGAAGAAGTATCCTAAAAAGAATGGTCCTAAACCAAACAAGGGTTCTAAGCAATTTCATTCTCAAAATGAAAAATCAATTCAACAAAATGATAAGGCAAATAAAAACAAAGGGAAGAAGACTGATATACATTGCAACTTTTGTAATCGAGATGGCCACTTAGAATCTAAATGCTTTAAGAAGATGGAAGCCTTGGAAGCAACAATGAAGAAGCATAACATCCATTTGGAACACTTTTCAAATTCATCTTCAGGAATGGCACTTTCTGCATGTGGTTGTCAAGCATCTTGGTCTGGCTATGCACTAAATGTATCTTCTTCCTCTCATTCTCATGAGTGGCTCATTGATTCTGGAGCTTCTTATCACATGGCCAAAAACAAAGCCATGTTTTCTTCTTTAAATGATTGTAACACCAAAAATATATATCTTGGTGATGATAGATCTCTTAGTGTTGTAGGGACTAGAACTGTTCATTTAGACAGTGGTCAATTTAATGATGTATTATGTGTTCCAACCTTATCCTGCAACCTTCTATCTATATATCAGATAACTCATTCAGGTGATGGTAAAATCACTGAATTTTCACCTCATGATGTTGTAATTAAGGACCTAAGATATCCTAGACAGATTTTAGCTACTAGAATTGCTGATGATTCTACAAGGTTGTATAATTTTAACAACTTTGGGTCATCAACTCTTCCCTCGGTATTTGTTGCTCATAATGATTAAGTGAGCAAACTTTGGCATGAGTGATTTGGTCACTTAAACTATCGCTCCCTTCAGCATCTATGTAAAGAAAATATGGTGACAGGTCTCCAATGGTATCTTACAGAGATGGTGTTTGTTCCGGATGTGTACTCGAAAAACATCATCGGGATATTTTTGAAAAACGTGCCTCTTGGCACGCCTCAACCCCTTTACAGCTTGTGCAGAGTGATTTATGTGGTCCACTTCCAGTTGTTTCATTCTTTGGCTACAAGTATTTCTTAACCTTCATTGATGATTTCTCCAAACGCACTTGGGTATACTTCTTAAAACTCAAGAGTGAAGTATTTAACATGTTCTTGGCCTTTAAGGCCTTTGTTGAGAAACAATTTGGACATCAAATTCTTAAGCTAAGATCTGATAATGGAGGAGAATATGTTAACAACAAATTCATTAACTTTTGCAATGAGCATGTAATTCAAATGCAACATACTGTTCATATACTCCATAACAAAATGGTGTAGTTGAAAGGAAGAATCACACCTTAAAGGAAATGGCTAATTGTATGCTTCAATTTAAAGGACTTAGTCGTAATTTTTGAGCAGAAGCAATTAACTGTGCAAATTACATAGTAAATCACACTCCTACTAAGGTTTTAAAGAATATCAATCCAGAAGAAGCATGGAGCTCAATTAAAGCAAATGTAAGTCACTTTCATGTTTTCGGAAGTGAAGCATGGGCCCATATTCCAGATGAGAAACATAAAGGCTTAGAACCTAAGAGTGAAAAATGTATTTTTGTTGGATATTCTGAAGATGTCAAAGGATATAGACTTATTCCACTTAAGTCCAAAAATGTTATCATTAAAAGAGATGTAAAGTTTGTTGAAACTATATCGTCCTACGAGCCTAGTTCGGTGGATGTGCCATCTATCTCTATCCCTTCTACTTCTGAAAATATTTCTTCTTCAGATGATGACAGCGATGATGACAATCCTCCCTCACCTTCTCAAGATCCTCCTTCTGCTCCTCAACTTCCAAAATGGGTCCATGCTACTTGGGATGCAGTAGGTTCTCTTGCAGGTGATCTTATAGATCAACGACGTACATGTTCTCAATTCGATAGAGCCTCTTCTTTACTGGCTCAAGCTTTAGCAAATTATGATCCTGACACCTTTGCAAAAGCTATATTCCATCTAGACTGCGGCGTAGCTATGAATGAAGAATATCGTTCATTATTGGAAAATGATACATGGGATATTTTTCCTCTTCCAAAGGGATGAAAACTTGTTAGATGCAAATGGGCTTACAAAACCAAGTTTGGACCAGATGGAAAAATTGATAAACATAAAGCTCGTCTTGTTGCAAAGGGTTTTTCACAAGTTGAAGGCATTGAATATACTGAAACCTTCTCCTCTGTTTCCAAAATGAACTCTATCTGCCTTGTTCTTTCCCTTGCTACCTCTTTCAAATGGGAAGTCCATTAGATGGATGTTAAATCTGCCTTCTTGCATGGGGACTTACATGAAGAAATCTATATTGAACAACCTCCTGACTTTATAAAAATAGACTCCAACCTTGTATGTCGGCTTAAGAAATCCCTTTATGGTCGTAAGCAAGCCCCTTGGGCTTGGTATGCCAAAATGGAAAGCTTTCTTTTAGATACTTGCTTTTCTAGGTGTCATTCTGACAATACTGTCTACACCAAGAAAGTAGGTAAGTCTCATATCATTCTTGTTATTTATGTTGATTATCTTATCCTTACTGGTAGTTATCGCAACCTTATAAACCATGTGAAGTCCAACCTTAAAAGTGAGTTTGAAATGACAGAGTTAGGACACTTGCATTATTTTCTTAGTCTTCAAGTCTTGCAATCCAAGGAAGGTATTTCCCTTTTCCAGTCCAAGTATGCCTATGATATTCTATGTCACTTTCACATGGAAGACTATAAGCCATCCCCTTCTCCCTTTCAATTTGGAGCCAAAATTTCAACCACTTGTACTTCCCCTGAAATCGATACTACCTTATACCATCAGCTTGTAGGAAAACTTTTGTATCTCACCCATACCCGTCCCAACGTTTACTTTGTTGTTGGCCATATTGCTTGTTTTATGCAAAACCCACATGAAAGTCATTGGAAAGAAGCTAAAAGAATACTTCATTATGTTTGAGGTACAGTTCATTTTGGGATTCATTACAGTGCAAAAGCATCTCCTCTATTGGTTGGTTTCACTGATTCTGATTGGGTTGGTGACCTTGATGATCAGAAGCCTACTACAGGTTACACCTTCACTCTTGGTTATGGACCTATTACATGGGCTTACAAGAAACAAAGTGCCATTTCTCTTTCTTCGGCAAAAGTAGAGTATAGTGGTGTCGTAGAAGCTAGTAAGGAAGCCATGTGGCTTCTTCAAATCTTGTCAAAATTTGGCTTTCAGCAACAGCATTCGTCTACACTTTGGTGTGATAATCAAAGTTTCATTCAACTATGCCAAGATCCAGTTCAACATTAGAACAACAAACACATTGAACTACACATGCACTTCATTAGAAAGCTCATTCATGACCATGTTCTTGAAGTGCAATATTGTTCAACCGATGATCAAGTTGCAGACATCTTTACAAAAGCTCTCACAGAGGCCAAGTTTACTAAACTTCAATTTATGGTTGGAGTTCAGGAAGTTGTCACTAAGGGGGGATAGGCTCCAATGCCTCCTCCCTTCTCCTATTGTGTCATATTTGTACATCCTTCAATCCTATCCCAAGTTGTTCTTAAGGGGGGGATTTTTCTGACACATAGGAAATAGTTAAGTATAACTTGGTCTAGTGTAGAGTTAGGTAAAATGTTTTTCTTTACTATGTACTTTTGTAACTTACAATCTGATGGTCACTATATGTTCTAGACATGAAGTGATCTGGTGGTTCATTCTCTCCTCAGTATTACCAACACTTGATCCATGGCTTAACGCTCGATTGGTCCATGATCTCTATTTAAAGAGCATAGAGGGTCATTTGTAGGGTGACCATTCATGAGAGAAGCTTATGTAATTTTTCTTTCTTTTATTAATAAATTTCCTGAAGTGGCCGCGTTGGCTTAGGTCGTGGACTATTTCCCTCTTTGAGGGTTTTAACCACGTCAAGAATAATGATGTATTGATCTGTGATTTGTTTGTGAGCGGTGTCCTTTGGTATTCTATCTGAGGAACTTACCCTATAAATTCCTACATTCAAATCTATAATTTGAGCGTGTAATTTTGTGTGATTTGGCTACTGAATAAGCTTTGTATTGATCTATTGATCCATCTAACCTATTTTTTTATTTTTTATTTGAACAATCACTTACACCTAACTACCATCCTTTTAGGTGGTGTTGATAAATATAGGGGCAAATTAATTTACTTGTAGTTAGCTTCTTATTTTACTTGATTATTATTATGTTTTTATCACCAAATAGCTACAAAACAATGAAACTAGACAAGACGACACAAAGTATAGGCTTCTAGCCAAGGTCAAAAGCTCTCCTCTTGAGAGGAAAACCCACAAGAATTCTTCTCTTCTTATAAAATCTTCAAATGACGAATTCCAAGATATATGACCCTTGACAAAGACTACTCCAAGACTAATTCAAACCTCTTCTTGATGAACTTGCTTCTCACAAAGTCAACCAAAGTCAAACTTGTCTTTTAGTTGCTGCAACTTTCTCCTTTGGCCAAAATTTTGGACCTACAATTCTGACTGCAACTCTTCAAGTACAAGCTCAACTCTTCAAGTACCAACAGATCAATTCAAAACAAGATATATAGACTTGGTACAACTATAAGGTGTGACTCACATTATAATATGGTCATGAGTCTATTATTATTCAACACAATGCTCAATATTTTACCTTCATTTGTCCAACATGTGACCTCGTCACCAGAAACTCCCATATTCTCTTCTCCTTCTACTACTCATCCATTCTCTACGCTACAAAGCTCTACATGCTCCATGCAACAACTCTATGCATCATATCTATGCTTACCTCTCATAGTCCACACACCCTAAAGAAACTACAATTCCATGCAATATCCCAGAT
Organism: Pinus taeda; assembly: GCA_000404065.3. Classification (NCBI taxonomy): domain Eukaryota; kingdom Viridiplantae; phylum Streptophyta; class Pinopsida; order Pinales; family Pinaceae; genus Pinus; species Pinus taeda. Next base: position 389,128 of record APFE031590052.1, on the reverse strand, counting down.
TTACTCAATGATACTCTAAGCCTCCAATCTTGCTCCACATAATCTTGATGGCTCCTCATGCCGTAACTCCTCATTTCCCTCCCTTGAAAAATTTTAATTCTATGGAATAAAGATTTGAATTCCACCAATTGGGCCATTCATGTCTGCAAGAATTCTCACTAATTTTCTATAAAATCACCAACCAACATCACCATTAAAATCCATATTTTCCTTATGATACTTCCACATAGGCACTTCATTATCGAGTTTTGGTATATCACCAATCAATTGTAATCGACGTTACAAATCACAAAACTAATAATCACCTCTAGATCCTTAACTCTAGAACCCTGCAATCTCACATTTTGTTGCAATCATAACCTCTTCCTCCTCAATGCCTTGGAATGGTTTGTGATCCCACGATTTTACTAGAAGTAACCCATTTGATTCTCAACACAATCCTATATGTTGTACAAGAAATTCATGATGCTATAAGTCAAGAGTTCAATCCCGATCTAGCAAAGAATTGATTGATTTTTGGAAACCAAACCTCATGATTTCTTGCATCCTCTCAATGTCTTTAGAATCCCTATCCAATAACAATATCTGGAAACAATTTCTCCAACCCAATATCAAACAAATCTATTAGATTCAAAGCTTAACTTGATGGACGCATACTGGGATAATGCAGAGTGAATTTAGATGAGCCAATCTTGCATGAAGCTCTGCCCATTATCAGGATTCCTTGGCACGTGACACAATTCACCTATATTCAAGAACCCATACTTCTATTATCTCGCAATAGTGACAAATCTAACTCACAATGAATTCTTCATATTCTAATATAATGCCAATGTTATATTCAATATTTTCATATGTGGGATGGTCCCATCAATTCTTTCGATGACAGTAGCAATATTGTCGCCTTTATCCACTGCAATCTACTAGTGGCCCTCACCAAATGATGGGAAAAAAAGACACAACACATTATCTACTCTCAGTAGCTTCCATTACCTTGGCCCTCCTTCAAGGGAGCCAAGCCCAATCACGCGTTGATGCTATGTTATGTTTAGAAAGTAGATATCACTACACACATAAAATTGCGTTAAGTGATTTACATTAATCAAATAACAATACAAATATAAATACATAAATGTTATTTTGAGATAGGCAAAATATCTTGATTATGCTATCTAAATAGTGGAGAAAATACCTTGACCTCACACCAATATAGGAATCATCTAATTGGAGAGAATCTCTCAAATCCAACAGGTCTTAATAACCTCCTAAAGACTAGGAATAGACTACATGTAGAGATCAACTCCACCTAATAATTAGAATTAACCATAACAATCAATATGATCACACACACATAAGAACAATAGGAGCTACATACTCTGACAATCTTCTTTCTTGAATCATCTTTTAAATGGTCACATCTTCATCATTTATTATATTCTCTTTTTCCAATCTATATCTTCATATTTAGTCTTCTATGATCTTTGGTCTTATTCATTCCTCGTCATTGTTCTTCTTCATCTTGTACCTGCAAAACATAAACATTGTTGAAGTCCATATAAAAAGTAACCATCCATTGGAATACCTGGGTCACTAACCATTTTATCCACCAATTCTCTAGGAAACTATTTCTCATATATGTTTCATCAAGCATTCTTCTATCACAAGTTTTCATACATATAATTTTTTATTCCCCCTACATTATCGTCACCATCATCCTCATCTTGGGCTTTTAGCTTACATGTAACTATACTCTCAATGCTCTTGCATCATTATCAAACATTGAGTGGTTCATTAATTTTTACATAAAGTGTGTATCATTGCAATGCCATTTAAGTATGCTTTTGAGGTCTTGTTAATATTCAAAGTTGCATCCCACCTTTTCCATTACCTATGTGTTGTATGGCTACAAGTTATATTAGCCTTTCTAGAATAGTATCCTCATGCATAGATTCTTCTTTACATATATGATCATAAAACCTTGATTTCTAAATCCTTAATATTTCCATGTTTATAAGAAGAGCTTCGGCGTAAATCACATGAAAAAGACCTTTGTCGACGCGTTTCGAACCAACTAGTGTGGTTCATCGTCAGTGACGGCGAAGCTCTTCTTATAACTATGATGGATCACAGAAGCCTCAATTCTACAATTTCCATGTTTGTTGATTTATGTGTTGGGTGTGTGTTATATTCTTTCCACGCGTCACGGTGTCCGAGGAAGTGCCTCAATATTTTATTTTATTTTATGTGGACCCAAGGATGAGGGTGGACCCAAATTTGGTGGGCGAACCTACCCATGGTTTTGTGCATGGGGTTTGCACATGGTTTTAGGCATGATGGTTTTTTTCCTATGGTATTTTGTAGATCCGTTCAAGGGAATTATAGCTATATTCTAATGATCTATATATGAAACTCCTTGAAGTTTATGTAAAATTGCAAGTGATTAAATTTGAACTTTTAAGGCTCTTATGTCAAATTCATAAACATGAATTTAAAATTCATAAATTGCAAAATATTGCAAACAATATCACCATAATAGTAAACAAAAAAACAACAAGTGATGAATGAGTTCACCCCTCCTAGGCTACGTCTCCTTGTCTGACTTCCAATTTTTGGACCTATATCATTATGCTCATAAAAATAATGATTAAAACATGTTACAGTGCTCAAATGGCTTCAACAATAGATCCATTAGCTTCACAACTATCAAAAACCTCTGTCTAGCCTCTTTCTGCCCCCAAAAACCAAAAACTGAGAAAGTTATGCCTCTTTCCTCCTTTTCCCAAGTTCTGCAGCTAACCATCCTACAATTTGGCCAAAACCTAGCTCGTGTGCCCCGAACGCGGAAACTACCTATTAAACTTGGCACAATTCCCGCTCGACGGGCAAAATTGTAGGATAGATAAGGGCGCCTTTAAGCCCCTAGTCCCAAAAATTTTGGTCACGTGGCTGCATATGACCACATTGAGTGCCAAAATTCATGGCTCTTATTGGCTAGCTCTGCTATACACATGCACCTGGTCATATGGGGTCCCCATAGGACCTGGGTCTAGTCCCCTCTTCTGGCAGTCTTCCTTAACTGTCAGAACTGGTCACATGTAGCATGATTATGGCTTGGCAGTTTCAGGGCGCGGTTATGGCTAATGATCAGGTAGATTGGTCACATATGGCGAGCTTTGTACGCGGTTAGGGACGGTCACATGGTGGGCTTTGTATGCGGTTAGGGCTTGTCACATGGGCAGTTGGTTTACGGTTTAATATATAACATAATCGGGGGATGTGGTTAGACCCTAACCCTAGTCCGTGGACTAGGGTCGGGGGTTAATCACGGTCCCAACCCCCAAATCGGTGCCAACTAAAACATAAATAATGTTTTGCATCCATTGTTTAACAAGTATCACTTGTGGTTCAATGGTGGAGGTTGAGGTTATTGCATGTGAGGTCTTAGGTTTGAGGTTCAATCCACTGGAAGCTTGATTCAAGAATTAACCAAAAAAAATTGGCCACTGAGGTGCCATGTGGCAGCCTGTGGTTGGGCCACATGGCAGTCTATGGTTGGTCCACATCAACCATAATCATCCTCCAATCAAATTCGACCCAATCAGCGCCAATAGAAAATTTCCACTTGTCGCACTGAGATTGGCCCCTAGAGCCAAGTCACCTTGCCAAGTTAGCAAGCCCAGTCAGTTGTATAGACTGCTGACTCGACAACTTGCACACTGTGTTGGGTAGCAGAGGGCCCGTGTAACAGTTTTGGGGCTCAAAGCCCGCAATGTTGGGAAAAGGTATGGTAAGGACTCCACAAAGCGCGTGGAGCGCGAATTGTAAATAAGTCAAGTCAAATGGTTGTCCACCCATAAATAATATAGAATAATAGGAGGTAAGTTAGCTTTCCCATGGTCTGTGGACCATAGGAATGTATAAATAGAGTGAGGCTCTATGGCTAGAAGGTAGCTTTTTGGTATGTACTTTTGGATCTCGAATGTAATGGTTTTTTGAGGAGCGAAGTCTTGAAGTGTCTATAAGTCTGAGTCAAGGGTATTGGTAGGTAGATAGAGGCTTTGTAGCTGTGTGCACAGAGGCCTAGTAGAGTCCGCAGCTATGTGCGCAGACCCCTGCAGCTGAGTGCGCAAGGTCGATCTGGATGTTTTAGTGAAGGAATTGAATAAAGATAAGTGATTCTGAAATTCTGTGTTAAATCTGAATTATTGTAGATTTGGCTAATTTATGGTTAATATAACTGTTTAATCTATGCGTGTATGCTTATGTTATGAGTTTATGCAAATCTGTATCTTTTCTGGGTGTGTGAACTGGTTATTTCTGTTAAATGTTTGCTTAAGGACCATAAAACAGCGCATTAATAAGTATTAAGGAGTTTCTTGGGTCCGAATCTACACGAAGCAAAGGGGAACGAAGTGACAGAATGGTGTGTGAAACTTCCAGACCACATCAAGACATCCCAAGGGTGCAGAAACCTGGTTCCAGCACCCTCCCCTGCTCCCTCGGGTGAGACCTTAGTCTGTGCTCTGCGGGTTGTTGCCGAAAAGGCCAGTAGCTACGGGATTTGTTTGGCTAAATAACTCTTCCGAACCTGTGTCAGGTCCATATAAGCCAACAAATGGTTCTGTTGCTAGGACCGGGATCTGCCTAAGGGATGTCTGATGTCAGAACACTGGAATCCTATAAAGAAAGAGCTTGAAGATTCGCTGGATCAAAAGCTTCACGAGTTCGTGGTTCAGGAAAACAGAAACCCGCGGATATCAGAGGAAGGGTGGTTGGATCGTTACATATACACTGATATCCACGAAATCTTCTTCGTAGCATTCCCAATAGAATTGTATGAGTGGATTGCGAGGCTAGCCGACAGTGTGGGAAGGTGCAGACTAGATCAACCTATTATGTGGACTCCAAAATTGGTGCACAGGCTAGAAGCATCCGAAGATCAAATCACATGCGCAGTAGATCACTGGTTGGATCAGGTAATAGGAGGGTTTATTACCGAGTTCGCAATAGACACAACCATGAGCTATAGTGAAGAAGAAAGGTGCTTTCTCCAAGGACCTCAGGGTAAGTACATTAAATCATTGAATACTTGGATTAAGATGTTGTTGTGTGAAAAACAGATTATGCGCATTTATTGATGTCTGGTGTAATGCGAAGTGGAAGAGGCTACCGAGGAACTGAAGGATTAGAGAACATTCTGCTAATTTCTATTTCATGGGAAATCGAGGAGGAGCTCTCGAGGTTCTCCCCAAGAAGCGCGGTCTGCTTGATTAAGCAACGCTTTCCACTGATACCACCTCCGTCTACGCCATCACCTACTTCACCCACGTCAAATCCATCTTCACCCACTCCACCTCCACACCTGCCACCACCGAAGGTTGGGATGGCTAGCGCAGTCAAGTTGCCCGTATTTAAGGGTCCAGGAAACGAGGAACCAGGTCAGTTATGGTTTGTGGTAAGGGCTGTATGGGAAGCCTAAGGTATAATGGATGATAACATAAAAAAAAGCTGCCTTGGTGAGCGCATTGCAAGACCGTGCATTGACGTGTTATATAAAGTACTCAAGCAATCATTTGAATGCGAGAATAATGGCGATCCAAGATGCCTTGAACAAATAATTTGGTCGGCCAAAATCGAAGACCCAGTCGGTCATTGGGTTCAAAGAGATAGTGATGTTACCGGGTGAAACCCCGTGGGATCTGGATCAGAGATTAGAAAGTACAATCCATGAGGCTAACATGAAATTGACAGATGTGCAGCACTGCGTGTGGTTTGTAGCATCCTTAACACCACGGCTAAGGATGACGCTATCACAGCAAAAGATCTCAACCCAAGTCAAAGCCTTAGAAACCGCGATGAGATTGCATGAAATCCCAATACTGGATCCAGGGTTGGGTGTTCATCAAATCCACGCGCAATTACAAAACTTATCCTTAGAGATACGAAGTTTGAAACAAGGACAGGCGCAGTGGTCAGAAGGGCGCAAAGAAGTATGGTGTATAAAATGTAAGGGCAAGGGCCACGACAAGGAACATTGTTCGGTCTTTGACAACTATGTGGTGGCGGGGGGACCAATACCATTGCGACCAAAGGTACAAGCAGGCCCAAACACGGTGCCCGCACTCTGGTGTGCAATATTCCATGAGGGAGGAAAGCATGCCACAGACAACTGTCATCTATTACAAAATCTGAGACAACCCCCCCCAGTGGTTATTTTGCAACTTTTGTAGGATGGTGGGCCATGATGAAAGAAACTGTTGAAGTTATGAGATGTTGATGGATTGAACACCTGCGTATAGGATGCAGATAGAGGTGCGTGGGAAAGAACTTGCCGCACCAATAACGCGGGGCAGATTCTAAGGATGTGGATGGGGCAAAGGGGGAATGGGGCCTAGACGCGGATGAGCACAGTTGATCTACTATAATTGTGGAGGACCGGGGAACTATGCACATGATTGCAGGAACTCGACCAGAACCTGTTGCCTGTATTGTTACCAATTCGACCACGAAGCAGTCGATTTCCCAACGTTACTTTCTCAGATGTGGGAAAAAGGAATGCTTTCGGCTACCCCAACTCAGAATGTCTAAATGATGAAGGCCGAAATATGCGCAGAAGACCCTAACGTGAATATGATGCTTAGAATTGGTGTAGCTATGGGAGAAGATAAAGGGAAGCGACTAGAGGAGGATGCATGGGTTCGCATGGCTCTTGTGAAACAACCAGAGTTTGATTTGGAGCACGCGAAGGAAAAATTTATGGAGGCCAAGAAGAAATTCGTGGAAGCTTCCACTTTGGGTAGTACAGATCAAACAAAGTCAGAGAAGGATACTTCTCTGCTAACTACCTTCTTAGAAACATGCATGAAGTTACTCTGTGATACCAAAGTGGTGAAGGGATTGCAAGAGTTAATAACTCGGTGCGCAGGATCGGACAAACCTCGAATGGTACGGAAGTTGGGCAAGCATGCATTGCGAATGGGGCAGGAAATATGGTTGACTGCGCAGATTGGGGACAATGAGATGGACCAGGTTGTTCTGGACTTGGGGTCAGACGCATGGGCAGGCCCGCACTATAATGGTCCCCTATCCAGTTGCGAATGGCGAACCAATAGAAGATCTTGCCTATGGGAAGACTGCAGGGAGTTATAGTAGACATTGACGGTGTAAGCACACTAACCGATTTTGAGGTCATAGAGATTGTGGATGACAGTAACCCATATCCTGCATTGTTAGGGATAGATTGGGCAACGGATATGAATGGAATCATCAACCTAAAGAAATGAAAAATGATATTCGAGAAAAAATCTCTCTACATAGTCATTCCGCTAGACCCAGCTAAAGGAGCAGGGTATACCGAGCCAGTTCACAATGAGGATAGCGATGATGAACTGGATTGTATTACCAGATCACCGCGTAGAATCAAGACTGAGTGAATCCGATTGCAGATGGACGAATCTCATGGGACCATGACAGTTCTTGCACATCGGACTCAGATGAAGAGATTGAGCGGTAGCAGAACTGATTGCATGAGGTAACAACACTAAATTGTAATATGATGGTTAGATCGCTATGCCGTGCAACAATGGAAGCAAGGGACAAGCCAACATATGTGGGTGCCATGCAAGCGGAGGCACTAGTTGACCAGCGCAAAACGACGAGTCTGAGACCAAGGCCACAGGATGACCCCGTGGAGACACCGTGTGCAATGATTGTCCAGGAATGGAGCACATGCCCAAAGATTTAGTGAAAGTGGCGTGGATATCAAAAGAAGGTACGCGCAAGGGTTGGGGGCAGTCTCGTTCGCTAGTAGCCCGTGACAAAGTCAGCAGGGGAACAGGGGGAAGTTCGCTCAGCGTTTGCTTGGGAAAACGACCCACCGGGAAATTGTGGATACCACGAGTTCAATGGGCCTATATCAGAAGGAAGGCACAAATGATAGTGTCAATAAGTAAATGAACAGGAGCCCAGAGTAAGCAGGGTAGCAACAACCCTCGTGGGATCGAGAATCTATCGGCACGGCTCCAAAGGAAGAGTGGGCTAGTTGGGGAAGGAAGCAACAAAATGAAAGGTAGCGATTCCCACTAAGGCTGCGCGAATCTACGCATAAGGAAATCGGGCCAGGTTGGGTATCCCGCATAACTCGAATGTGCCACGACACTGCTATCATGGCTACACCCACACCTACGGAAGGATACACCCTACACATCGACACACGAAGAGATAACGGCTACAAAGACACTCGGAAGGTGCCCGCATCCAGGGCTAGCAAGGAAGTTCCAAAATTGCACCAGGGGTACGACCACCTGACTAGTTGTATGAAGCACAGTCCCAGCACCCCAAGCAATTGAAAGAGGGCGCAGGACTATAAACGAGTCTGTGGGAGGCCGATGCAGCAAAAAGGTTCTCTACAGAGTCATTTGGTCCACAACATTGCAACAACGCCCGGGTGACACCGTTGCTGCGTGGAAAACTCGAGAATTGACCGTTACTACCACTATTCCTGACAAGAAAGTCAAGTTATGTCACGGAGGAGCAGGCGATGGGCCATTAAGACGAAATTTTCGAGCTAGATATGAAAATATCTTCTGCCTAAATGATGTTAATAAGTTGGAAGTGGAGGGAAGGGATTTATTTACATGGTCATCTAATAACCTCTGGACGACACCGAGATATTTGAGATTGGAACCAGTAACAACCAACAAACACTTGGCTACCAAGGTTTCCATGAGTACCATGGAAAGAACCCGAGCACGGTTTGCGAAAGAATTATACTCAACCCAGGAGGCGCTAGATGAAGCTAGCATGGTCCCCGAAGTCCCAAAATCCCCATGCACACTGCAGTCTCAAAAAAATATGCAGCTGATGGGGCCAATCAGGATATCGCCGAGGTTCAATAAGCTATCAAGAGCTGAAAGGGCAAAGCAATCACCACCGAACCTGAGGAGGACGATGAAGGTTTGCAAGCTTTGATCGATCAAATTGATGCACAAGATGAGGATGAAGAGGATTCTTTCCAAATCCCGTCACGGCCCCCATATATCCCCCCATGGACCAGCACGATCAAACTACCAAAGGACGTGGACGCTGTCAAGAATACGCTCCACACCCCACTTCTTCCGGATGAGATAAGGTTCAATGGGTTGCCGCTGGGTCGAGTCCCGGGTATCAAGTTCAAAGACTGAGACCTTGCAGACAGCGACAAGTTTCCCGAATTGGCTGAAGACAAATTATTGCCACGGAATTGGTTACTAGGTGTGGAGAAGGCGGGGTTACTTAATCTAAGGTGGATACCTCACTATCACCGCATGACCCTCACCATCTGTGTTATCTCGCAGTTACTATGTCTGGTACATGATGGGTTTCTTTGGTTGGAGGAGCCGATTCTGATCACAACTTATTTGGTACACCGGATTACCCACTTGCCAGTAAAAGGGAATGACCCTACAAACATAGCCAGAACAAGTAGTGATGTGGGTCACGCTGAAACAATGAAGGCTAAATATAAGTTGGAGAAATGGAAGTGGGGGTATGTAATAGTGAGCATCAAAGACCAAGGGGTGTGAATTACTACCCAGTTACTAGCCGGTAAACTAATGAGGGAATGTCGCGTAGCTGAGGTGCCAGCTCCTGTCATTGCGCTTGCAGAACAGTGTGCGGCAGGGGTTCAGTTTAATTGGGCATAATTCTTATGCGACAAATTTTTGACAAATTGTCAGGAAGCACAGGACAAAGGCAAGACATTTTATTATGCATGGTTGCTACTATCAATCCTTCTGGTTGCAGGAGAACTGCTGCAGGGTAGCCAGTTTCCCAGCATTGAAGACAGCCTACTAGAAGCAGTGCGGTATACCTCGCTCTGGGCTACAAAGGACACAGCGAGGGCTTCTGACATCAGGGTTTTTTGGACCTTCATGGAGGGTACTATCTAGACATGGATCACTCGCAAGCCACGAATGTCTCCAACAATCTACAACAATTTGCAAAGCACGACCGAGTTCAAAGCGAACATGCATAACTTATATATCTGGGCACAGAAGGATCCGAAGCGAGCATGGATCACACTTCCGTTCATGGAAACCTACGATGCTATTTATGTGGTGTTAGCAACATGGCCCCTCGAATGGTGTGCCCCAGCCAAGGCTGTACTAGAAAGAATGGCAGCGTAGCAGTGTAAAAAGGACCTCTAGTAGCGACTCACTAACCTGGCAAAAAAGGCCTGTCAGGAACAACAGGTAGCTTCGCAGAAGGAAGCACCCAAGGAAGTGCTAACCAAAGGAACCACGATAGATCAAGAAATGGTCTCGGACCACGATATGCAATAGGAGAAGGAGATACAGGAATGCGTAGACGATCTTACCGAATCAACCCCCGTCAAGCGACTGCGTAGCACAGAATCATGGCACACACGTAAAAAGTCAAAGACAACCAAAGCTCTAGAGAACGAATTTCTTTATAGCAGCCAACCACTGAGTAATGTCCCTGTCGATGCATTGACAGAACTGATCACCGAGTAGACAACTGTGTTAGGGGAGATTTGAGCGCAGTTGCATACGTTATAGGTGCAACCCCCGAGCGGGGTAAGCCTACAATTAACCGAGGGCACAACCACAGCCGACTAGATGGTGTGTACCAATACAACGAACACCTTAGCGTTACCAGCAGGTGCTATCTTGGCCGAAGTAGAGGGGGATCTGCAAAGTTGGGGATTGAATATGGCTGCTCTCCCTAGAGAAACCTTATACCAACTACAAGATGGGGTAACAACTGAGCTTCATGCCCAGGAAAGTCGCGCCCTCCCAACAGTGATGGAGCACAAGGGAAATCTAGAGCAGGTCAGTCTCTAGTGAGATGATTTGATCTCACACACCCAGGAAGTGGAATAGGCTGTGATGGCCACTTGCAGCAAGATCCCGGAGTTATCTATCCCAGCCGAACTTCCAACCACTGACAAGATTCATCACATGGCCACAAGATTCTGTATGGCATGGGAGGAGGCCGCGAAGGCTAAATGGGAATTAAATCTCCAAATTGTAGAGCTAAGACTGAAGGCGAAGTTGGCCACACCACTGGAAATCCGGGAGAAGCGCCAAGGTGAAATTCAAGTAGGATTGGAAATGATAAAGTGTGTTGTAAGAGATTGCTCAGGACTATTAGATCATTCCCTCCTTATGATTACCGCTCTCCAGGAAGAAAAAACCATACAACAAGAAGAAACCAAAGCGCGAGAGTTGTAACAGGCTTATGACACAGTCTGAGGGACTGTGCAGACAGTCACTATCACACAATGGTTGGCTAAAATGAGGGAGGCCCAGGCTCTCCAGGCACAAGTTGACACTGCGTGGCAAAAGGAGGCAGTGCTTAAGGAACGCATCCAACCTTGGATTGATGAAGCATTCACGGTCTCCACAGTCATAGAAGGAAAGATAGTGCACATGTAGGTAGTATGTTATCCCAGACAGGTAACTCCCAGTGATACGAATGCATCAGCGACTCGCGTAGAACAGGTACATAAGCTAGCGGCCAAGTGTGTTGCAAGCACAAGTGACACACATAAATTGTTGAATGACCTCCACGTGAAGATTAACACACCAGTTGAGTGACTCGAGACGAGTCATGATGATTGTGTTGGGGGACTGTTAGGTAGCAGAGGGCCCACATAACAGTTTTGGGGCTCAAAGCCCGCAATGTTGGGAAAAGGTATGATAAGGACTCCACGAAGGGCGCGGAGCGCAAATTATAAATAAGTCAAGTCAAAGGGTTGTCCGGCCATAAATAATATATAATAATAGGAAGTTAGTCAACTTGCCCATGGTCTGCGGACCATAGGAATGTATAAATAGGGCGGGGCTCTATGGGTAGAAGGTAGCTTTTTGGTATGTACTTTTGGATCTGGAATGTAATGGGTTTTTGAGGAGCGAAGTCTTGAAGCATCTGTAAGTCCAAGTCAAGGGTATTGGTAGGTAGATAGAGTCTCTGCAGCTGTGTGCGCAGAGGCCTAGTATAGTCCACAACTGTGTGCGTGGACCCCTGCAGCTAAGTGCGCAGGGTGGATCTGGATGTATTAGTGAAGGAATTGAATAAAGATAAGTGATTATGAAATTCTGTGTTAAATCTGAATTATTGCGGATCTGGCTAATTTATGGTTAATATAACTGTTTGATCTATGCGATATGCTTATGTTATGAGTTTATGCAAATATGTATCTTTTCTGGGTTCGCGAATTGGTTATTTCTGTTACATGTTTGCTTAAGGACCATAAAACAACGCATTAATAAGTATTAAGGAGTTTCCTGGGTCTGAATCTACGTGGAGCAGAGGGGAGCAAAGCCACAAAATGGTGTACGAACCTTCCAGACCACATCAAGACATCCCAAGGGTGCGGAAACTTGGTTCCAACACCCTCCCCTGCTACCCCGAGTGAGACCTCAGTGTGTGCTCCGGGGGCTGTTGCCGAAAGGGCCAGTAGCTGCATGGTTTGTTTGGCTAAATAACTCTTCTGAACCTGGGTCAGGTCCATATAAGCCAACACACTGCCTTTTTTTAAAATTTAATTGTTTCCAAAATCAATCAGAATTGGTTTCTAGGAGCATACAGCATCCGTTTTCCACAAAATGAGTTGTGACGGATTCAGAATAATGAGATCTATCCATTCTTCCATTTTCGAGTCATTTTGAAAACTTTCATTTTTGAGCATATTTTTTTAGCACCACATCACTCCTTCCCACTGGAATCTTTTGGACCCCAAAAACTCTTTATTACTGAAAAATTAGATGAGTGTAAAACCCCCTCACCCTCCAGTCTCAACCCACTGGAATTTTCCTGAGTTCAACAATTTGAGCTTTTCATGAAAACTGATCTTTTTCCTTGATTCTAAAGACCTTGTCTTCTTGTTGTAGATACCATCTTGCCGCGATTTCCTAGAATTTTCAAAACAAAAATCTATCCTTGAAGAAAGAAACATATTCCTTCCTCGATCATCAATCAAAGGAAACTTAAACAACTTGAAATTATTCTCACCTCGAACACTGTCAACATGACGATGTTTAACTTGTCTTACCTTGTGCTTGGCTCAACTATTGACCAAGTGTTTTAGCCATTTCCAGGCACCATTTTGAAATCCCCAAGAAGATCTTGTGGAACCTATGCCTTCTTTGTCAAATTTCTTTGACACTTTCACTTTGACCTTTGCACTCTTTAGCATCGACATCTTGTTCCCATCACTGTTCAACAATGATGTATGCTGCTACAAATTTTCCTCATCTTGTTTACCTCTTTTAGGAGGCAACATGTCAACTTATCACAACCATTAGAAACCTTAATTAAATCATATTTCTCATTTGATGCATTTCCTTGAAAGGCCTCATTCACAACATCTTGATGATTGAACATTAATAAAGCTAAATTTTGACTTGCATTCACAATTCTCTTCATTTTTCTAGCATGCATAAGAGACAAACTCATCTTCTTACGATGCACTCTAACTATGTACTAAATTCCATTATTGAATAAATTACACTTATTCTCATGACGATGAAAAATTTCTCTCCTGTCATAAAGGTATGGGATTCCAAAAAATATACCACATATATCTAATGGCACTACATCAAGCTCAACTTCGTCAAGAAAGTTTGTAGTGATTGCAAATCTAAGGATGCACTTCCTTGTCACTTGCAAATTTGCATTCTTACATATCTAGCCTAAAGGATAAGGTCTTGATGTGGAATGGCTTCCAAGTTCAAACTTTTGACAATGGTTTCAAATATGAGATTGGATTGAGAACCACTATCAAAAAGAGTGTCAATTTTGGTATGCTTTGAAACAACTCTAACGTGGAAAAGTTCAATTCTTATTTCATCATTTTGAGTATCATTGGAACAACTTGAAGAACTAGTGCTTGATGTGTTCTTACCTTTCAAACCCATCGCTGTAATCTTGGTTTCCTCTCGTAAATCAGAACCTAAGTCATGTTCTATAATTGCAGCGATTTTCTCCTTCTCTTTGTTTTTATCATGGCCATTTTTAGAATAATGTTTGCATGTGAGTTTTTCTTTTTCCATTCTAATAGAAGAATTGTTCTTCCCTTTTCCCTTAAACTTACCCTTTCCTTTTTCTCCAATTTCAAGGGAACTCTCACTTTTCTCATCTTAAATATTTTTCCCTCTTGCTTCTAGATGTGTGGTTTGAACACAAACCTCATCTAAATTTGTGGGATTGAACATGAGAATAGTTTGCCTTAGATAACTATTTAAACCTCCAATATATTTTAACAAAGTGTCTTAAGATAACAAATCTACACCCAATAGTAGTGTTCTTCTCCTAAACTCTTGAGTATAGTTTTGTACACTTTTTCCTTTTAATCGCCTAAAATTCTGCCAATCCATAAAAGCCTTCTGCATATAAGCTAATGGATAAAACTATCTTCTAAGTGCAGCAATAAAATCAATCTAAGAGGTTGAGACCTTACCATGTTGTTTCATTTCCTCTTGTGTTTTGGCTTCCCACAAAATTAGTGTTGCACTCTCCAACCTTAATGAAGCCAGTTGAATCTTTGTTTCATCATCCTTGATGTTTTGAATCCTGCAATATACTTCAAGTTGACGAACCCAATTATCTAGTCTTTCAACATTAACCTCACTATTATACATAGGTAATTCGAATTTAATATCAAGTTTCAACAAGGGAGTTGTACCATGTCCCTTTGTTAAATGTCAATTTGTCACCATGACACTTGATCAATTTATGGGTCTTTTTACCATCCATGAACATGTTTTAATGAACTCCCTTAGAAGTCAAAAAACCCAAAATATCTTGAAGTATATGAGAAATTTGGGGAAAATTGTTGTCACGCCTTGTTAAGTTTCACCTACGCTGATTTTTCTAGATTTTCCTGTGCATTTTGGAATAAACTCTAAGAAAATCATAGAGTTGCGCTCTGTCTACCTCTATAAACCCGCACAGGTGAATTCAAGAAAGTAAAAATAAAAATTACATTCTAGAAACATAGTTGGTCGAATATTTCCCAACTAAAAGCTTCCAGGTGATGACTATTTGAACTATAACCCTTAGATGGTGCATCTTAATCCCTTTTCTCATGGAAAACTGATCCCTCAATGAAGGAGTCTCATCCTCCTCTTTTGGATATGAAACTTCTTCCTCTTAGCCTATAAAATGACTAGAGGGATTAATGAGGTCAGAACTCAAAGAAGATAAACTTATGTTGTTAGTTTGAGATTGGAAAGCTTGTCATCTAAGGAGGATATTGAAGGCATTTGGTAGGTACCTCATGCCATCAAGGCAAAGGTTGTAAGGCTCCTCTTTATCTTTGATTAATACAAATGAACACTTTCCCCCATTGATTTGTCTTATCGGAGTGATGAATGGTTTATAACTGTTTATAATGTTTATTAAGGCAAATGCAATTCCTAATTTCCTTGATCATTAGGTTAAGTTTTGTTTGGATTATTATATCGCATGTGCTTTCGATCCTTTTATGGTCGATGTTTGCAGGTTTTATCAAGCATTGATGAGTTGCATCAAATCACAACAAGGGATCTTCATCGAGCATTTCGTGAAATAGGTAAGAGGCTCATCCATTAGCCTTAATTCTTATAAATCAAACAAGTCCAACTTAGGGAAAGAGTCAGTTCAATTATCTTTCTTGTTTCTAGCTTCCATCAAGGATCTAGGGAGATCACTCTTGTCCGCAAGAGGGATTTGTTCAGTGTAACAAATTGGCGACCATATTGGGGGAACATCTATATTATTGTCTTTTTCCCTAGTTTTGCTTTCTGATTCTTCTAATCTATTTCGACCTAAGTGTTTATGAATTAATGACCTTTCAAATCTGTGCGGTTAATTCCTTGAATTTTTATTTTTTCTTGGGTTTATTACACTTATGTTGTTTTCGTTTGCTAATAGAGCACAGTTCTACACCTGTTTCACCTTAGCAATTGGGTGCATGCGTTCTGTTTTGTATTGTTGAACTGCACATGCCTTGAGAATTTTTGAAAATTTGGCTTTTGCTTCAACCCAAACCTGAGTTTGTTTTTCTAGAAGTGTCATTATCTTTGTTTAGACCATGTTATGTCTCTTCTAAACTCATTTGAGTGCTTTGTTAATAATTTCTTAGAATTAGGTATCTTTGAAGAAATTGGTTAGGGTTTTGCTTGGTTGATTTGTTGATTGATCAAAACAAGATAGGTTGTCCTTCTGCTTTTGATATTCCTATTTTGTTCTGTCAAATACACCAGTTAGCCTTAATTTTTTTCTTATTTGTGATCAAACTCATTTTGAATTGCAAATTAGGGAGGTCTAATGCTTTTGAGAAGAAATTGTGGTCATTTTTGTTTGATAGAGGAAATTGTTGCTTTCATTTTTGGGAATTTCTCACAATTACACTGTTGTTATCATTAAATCAAAGCATTCATAGGGAAAATGTGTTTTTCTCCAACTCTCTTGATTGATTTCAGTGTACTTGAAAGTTTTGAGTAATTAAAGATAAAGAGTATTTTGGTGTATTTGATATTTAGGGAAATCTTTGGAAGCCCTATCCTCTCAAAGCTTAACTTGATGGATACATACTGGGATAATACAGAGTGAATTTAGATGAGACAATTTTGCATGAAGCTCTGCCCATTATCGGGATTCCTTGGCACATGACACAATTCACCTATATTCAACCACCCATTCTTCTATTATCTTGCAATAGTGAAAAATATAGCTCACAGTGAATTCTTCATATTCTGATATAATTCCAACATTATATTCAATATCCCCCGACTGTGGGATGGTCCCACCAATTCTTTCGATGACAGTAGCAATATTGTCACCTTTATCCACGGTTATCTACTAGTGGCCCTCACCAAATGATGGAAAAAAATACACAACACATTATCTACTCTTAGTAGCTTCCATTACCTTGGCCCTCCTTCAAGGGAGCCAAACCCAATCCCGTGTTGATGCTATGTTATGTTTAGAAAGTAGATGTCATTACACACATAAATTTGTGTTAAGTGCTTTACATTAATCAAATAACAATACAAATATAAATACATAAATGTATTTTTGAGATAGGCAAACTATCTTGATTATGATATCTAAACAATGGAGAAATACCTTGACCTCACACCAATATAGGAAGCATCTAATTGGAGAGAATCTCTCAAATCCAATGGGTCCTAATAACCTCCTAAAGACTAGGAATAGACTACATGTAGAGAACAACTCCACCTAATAATTAGCATTAACCATAACAATCAATATGATTACACACACGTAAGAACAATAGGAGCTACATACTCTGACAATCTTCTTTCCTGAAAAATCTTTTAAATGGTCACATCTTCATCATTTATTATCTTTTCCTTTGCCACTCTATATCTTCATATTTAGTCTTCTATGATCTTTGGTCTTATTCATTCCTCGTCATTGTTCTTCTTCATCTTGTACCTCCAAAACATAAACATTTTTGAAGTCCATATAAAAAGTAACCATCCATTAGAATACCTGGGTCACTAACCATTTTATCCACCAATTCTCTAGGAAACTGTTTCTCATATATGTTTCATCAACCATTCTTCTATCACATGTTTTCATAGATATAATTTTTTATTCCGCCTACATTATCGTCACAATCATCCTCATCTTGGGCTTTTAGCTTACATGTAACTATACTCTCGATGCTCTAGCATCATTATCAAACATTGAGTGGTTCATTAATTTTTACATAAAGTATATATGATCACAATTCCATTTAAGTATGCTTTTGAGGTCTTATTGATATTTGAAGTTGCATCCCACCTTTTCCATTACCTATGTATGTTATGGCTACAAGTTAAATTGGCCTTTCTAGAATAGTATCCTCATGCATAGATTCTTCTTTACATATACGATCATAACCTTGATTTCTAAATTGTTAATATTTTCTATCTTTGTTGATTTATATGTTGGGTGTGTGTTATATTATTTCCACGCATCACGGCGTCTAGGGAAGTGCCTCGATATTTTATTTTAGTTTATGCAGACCCAAGGATGGGGGTGGACCCAAATATGGTGGGTGGACCTACCCATGGTTTTGTGCATGGGGTTTGCACTTGGTTTTGGGCATGATGGTTTTTTACCTATGGTATTTTGTAGATCTGGTCAAGGGAATTATAGTTATATTCTAATGATCTGTATATGAAATTGTTTGAGTTTTATGTAAAATTGCAAGTGATTAAATTTGAGTTTTTAAGGCTCTTATGTCAAATTCATAAACACATAAACATGAATTTAAACTTCATAAATTTCATAATATTATAGACAATATTACCATAATAATAAACAAAAAACAACAAGTTATAAATGAATTCACCCCTCCTAGGCTATGTCTCTTGGTCTGACTTCCAATTTTTGGGCCTATATCATTATGATAATAAAAATAATGATTAAAACATGTTACAGTGCTCAAATGGCTTCAACAATAGATTCATTGGCTTCAAAGCTATCAAAAACCCCTATCTAGCCTCTTTCTGCTCCCAAAAAGACCAAAAATTGAGAAAGTTATGCCTCTTTCCTCCTTTTACCAAGTTCTGTAGCTAACCATCCTACAATTTGGCCAAAACCTGGCTCATGCGCCCCGAAGGCGGAAACTGCCCATTAAATCTAACACGATTCCCGCTCAGCATGCAAAGTTGTAGGATAGATAAGGACGCCTTTAAGTGCCCAGTCCTAAAAATTTTGGTCACATGGCTACATATGATCGCGTCGAGTGTTGAAATTTAGGGCTCTTATTGGTTGGCCCTGCTCTACACGTGCACCTCGTTGTATGGGGTCCCGATAGGACTTGGAGTTGTCCCCCGCTTATGGAAATCTTCCTTAACTATCAGAACTGGTCACATGTGGCACAATTATGGATTGGCGGTTTCAGTGTGTGGTTATGGCTAACGATCAGGCAGATTGGTCACATATGGCAGGCTTTGTATGCGGTTAGGGCCGGTCACATGGTGGGCTTTGTATGTGGTTAGGGCCTGTCACATGGGCAGTCAGTTTATGGTTTAACATGTAACATAATCAGGGGTTGTGGTTAGCCCCTAACCCTGGTCCATGGGCTGGGGTCGAGGGTTAACCACGGTCCCAACCCCCAAATCGGCGCAAATTAAAACATAAATAATATTTTGCGCCCATTGTTTAATAAGTATCACTTGTGGTTCAATTTGTGAGGTTGCGGTTATTGTATGTGAGGTTTTAGGTTTGAGGTTCGATCCACTGGAGGCTTGATTCAAGAATTAACCAAAACAATTTGGCCATCGAGGTGCCATGTGGCAGCCTGTGGTTGGGCCACGTGGCAGCCTGTGGTTGGTACACATCAACCATAATCATCCTCCAATCAAATTTGACCCAATCAGCGCCAATAGAAAATTTCCACTTGTTGCACTAAGATTGGTCCCTAGAGCCAAGTCACCCTACCAAGTCAGCAGGCCCAATCAGCTGTATAGACTGCACACTGCCTTTTTTTTTAAATTTAGTTGTTTCCAAAATCAATCAGAACTCATTTTTGGGAGCATACAACATCCGTTTTTCGTGAAATGAGTTGTGACGAATTCAGAATAATGAGATCTATCCATTCGTTCCATTTTTGAGCCATTCAAAAAACTTTCATTTTTGAGCATATTTTTTTAGCACCTGATCACTCCTTCCCACTGGAAGCTTTTGGACCCCAAAGGCTCTTTATTACTGAAAAATTAGATAAGTGTAAAACGCCCTCACCCTTCCAATCTCAACTCACTGGAACTTGCCTGAATTCAACAATTTTAAATTTTCATGAAAACTGATATTTTTCCTTGATTCTGAAGACATTGTCTTGTTGTTGCAAATACCATCTTCCTATGATTTCTGAGAAATTGCAAAACAAAAATTTATCCTTGAAGGAACAAACATATTCCTTCCTCGGTCTTCAATCGAAGGAAACTTAAAAAACTTGAAATTATTCTCACCTCAAACACTGTCGACATGAAGATGCTTAGCTTGTCTTACCTTGTGCTTGGCTCGACTGTTGACCAAGTGTTTTCACCATTGACGAACCCAATTATCTAGTCTTTTAGCATTAACCTCACCATTATACATAGGTAATTCGAATTTAATATCAAGTTTCAACAAGGGAGTTGTACCATGTCCCTTTGTTAAATGTCAATTTGTCGCCATGACACTTGATCAATTTATGGGTCTTTTTACCTTCTGTGAACATGTTTGAATGAACTCCCTTAGATGTCAAACAACCCAAAATATCTTGAAGTAGATGAGAAATTTGGGGAAAATAGTTGTCACACCTTGTTAAGTTTCACCTGCGCTATTTTTTCTAGATTTTCCTGTGCATTTGCTGGAATAAACTCTGAGAAAAGCACAGAGCTGTGCTTTGTTTGCCACTATAAACCCGTGAAGGTGAATTCAAGAAAGTAAAAATAAAAAAGTACATTCTAGAAACATAGTTGGTTGAATATTTCCCAACTAAACGCTTCCAGGTGATGACTATTCAAACTATAACCCTCAGATGATGCATCTTAATCCTTTTTCTCGTGGAAACGTAATCCTCAATTAAGGAGTCTCACCCTCCTCTTTTGGATCTGAAACTTCTTCCTCTTGGCCTATAAAGTGACTAGAGGGATCAAGGAGGTCAAAACTCACAGAAGATAAACTTATGTTGTTAGTTTGAGATTGGAAAGCTTGTCATCTAAGGAGGAGATTGAAGGCATTTGGGAGGGACCTCACAACATCAAGATAAAGGTTGTAAGGCTCCTATTTATCTTTGATTAATACAAATGAACACTTTCTCCCATTGATTTGTCTTATTGGAATGATGAATGGTTTATAACTTTTTATAATGTTTAATAAGGCAAATTCAATTCCTAATTTCCTTGATCATTAGGTCAAGTTTTGATTGGATTATTATATGTTGAAATATGGCAACAAGAATATTCCAATTTAATTTTTCCTCGAATTAAATTGTGAATTAAAATAGAATTTAGTCTTAGAAACTACTTGGAAATAATTAATTAGTTTATTTTAAATTAATTAGTTGGAGAAATTCAAGTTAGAAGTCTTTCTGAAGTCATGCAAGAGTTGTCCCTTAAATTAAGGAGATAAGATTGAGTTATATTTGAGTTGTAATTAGTTAACTCAGTTTACTAAGTTAAGTCCAGTTAAATTAGTTCCAAATTGTTTGAGGAACTAATAGAGATTCAACAGTTAGTTGATGCATGCATGCACTCAACTAGTGCTACTCCAGTTAACTGAAGATTCCCTCATCAGAAACTCATGCATGCCTATTATGAGAAATACCCAGTTGAGATCAAAGTCAAGGATAGTGCACTATCAATTGCATGTGTTTTCCCATGGAGAAAAGTCATGCATGCAATCAGGGATTTAATCCTTGAGGATTGCGCAGTTTTGGAGGAGATCATCCACTTGGTAACAGGAGAATCATCCACAAGGAACAACACAAGGAAATAGGAGCTTGGAGGGAAGAGTGGAAGGCTGGAAAGAAGCCAAGATTTCCTGTGAGCATCTATGAGGATTCTAATGAGAGCTGGCTAGCTGTGAGAGTTAAGGCTTTGTATAATTCCTATGTATTTCCACCATGTATGACAATACAATAGTGTGGTGTTTTTAGTTGAGGCTTTCCCTAAAGCATTTTCATGTGTATTGTGTTATTGATTCTTCTTATTCTAGTTATATTGTTTAGCTTGATCTTTAAGCTTCCGCAAATTGATAGTAGAAATAGGTTATAGTATTATGCTTTGATTTATATTGCATTATCGGGTTAACCTACCAGCAGATTTTCTACATGGTATCGGAGCTGGATTTGTAGAAATTTTCTACATGGTATCAGAGCAGTGAACAATATACTAAGAAGAGAATTCTAAGTTTGAAGTTCAGGGTTGCAGGTGAAATCGAATTCATATCATACTTCAAGGTTGGCCAATGGCGTTTTATTGCTTGAGACTCTAGTATGCCTTGGAAGGTAGCTTGAATTACATAACATGGAAAGATAGAATGGTGGTTGTATTAGAAGACAATGGCTTGAAGGAATTTAGTGATCAAGAAATCCCAAAGCTAGCTTCAACTAATGCACAAGAGTTGGCTGAGTGGAAGTAATGTGTGGCGAAGGCGAGACAGATCATCCTTGAGGGAGTTCAAGACCATATTGTCTCGAGTCTCTATGGGAAGGATACTCCATTTTCAATGTGGAAGACATTGAAGGACCTCTACCACAACAGTAGTGACTAGAGGAAATTGGCACTCAAGGATAAGCTTCGAAGAATCAAGATGGAGAAGGGCGATACTACTTCCACATATCTGAACAAGCTCACCACCTATAGAGATGAGCTTGGTAGTGTGGGAATAACTATTGTCGATGATGATGTAGTGAGCTTCACTCTCCTTGGCCTTCGAAAGAGTTGGAATAGCTACGAGTACTCTATGAATGGAAGGCAGAAACTGTTGGATTGGGAATGACTGTGGTCAGATCTTATGCAGGAGGAGATTAGGAGGAGCACACGAGATGGTTCTTCATCCAAGAATGATGATGAAGAAAATCGGGCCTTAGCAAGTAAGGCAAGGAAAGGGAAGGGGAAGGTTTCCCATTTCAAATTGAATCCTTCTAATGGAGGGAAGAAGGGTGACATATCTAAAGTAAGATGCTTTTATTGTCGAAGAAGTCCAAGAAGGGATCCTTGGAAGGATCGGAAGGTGAGGCATTAGCCTCTCAGTTTGAAATGGACTTTACCCTCATCGCATGCATGGTGTCATCGATGATGGGTTGTGTCTGGAATCTTGACAGTGGAGCCTCATTCCACATGACCAGTGATAAAAAATTATTCAGTGCCTTGGAGGAGAAAGACCTCAATATGCGCATAGAGATGGGTGACAATGGAAGGTATAATGTTTTACGAGTAGGCATGGTTGCTTTTCAGAGGGAGCATGGAGCTCCTCTCACCTTGACAGATGTGATATATGTGCCTGAACTGAAGAAGAACTTTGTATCAGTTGTGATGTTGGAGGACAAAGGCTACTATGTTGTCTTCAGTAAAGGAAAGGTGTTCCTAAGACACATAGCCATGGGTCAGACCAAGAGGATAGGGATTAGGGTGAAGAATCTCTATAAACTAGAGGTAGATGATGTGCAACATTGAGTACGAAATCAGAATTGGTGCAAAGCCAAGACATTGGTGAGTTGTGGCACAAGCGGTTGGGCCATTTACATCATGGGGCTTTGAAGATAATGCAGCAGATATCTACAAGACTTCCCAAAGGCAAGCTTGAGAAAGTTGACACTTGCAAAGGTTATACCTTGGGAAAGTACACTAAGTCTTTCTTTCATGATCGAGACAGTTGAGCAGAGGCTATCTTAGAGCGAGTTCATATTGATTTGTGTGGACCATTCTTGACAGCATCCACAGCGAAGCAAAGGTTTTAAGTGATTTTCATTTATGACTATTCTTGTAAATGTTGGATTTATTTCATGCAGAAGAAGGACCAAACTTTCACAAATTTTTGTGAGTTCAAAGCTTTGGTTAAGAAAGAGTCAGGGAAGAAGATCAAGGCCTTGAGAAGTGACAACGGTGGAGAATATGTCTCTCAAGGGTTTAAGGACTTCTGTGTAGTGGAAGGAATTAAATGAGAGTTGACGACACCTCTTGTAGGGGCAACTCGGGAAATGCTGCATGACCAATCCTTACCACTTCACTTGTGGGCTAAGGCATGCAACACAGCGGTCTATTTGCAGAATAGAATCCCGCATCGCATACTTGGGATGAAGACACCAAAGGAAGCTTTCTCCTGTAATAGGCCATATGTGGGTCACTTCAAGATCTTTGGGTCATTGTCATATTGCCATGTGACAAAGGATGCACGGAAGAAGCTTGAACCGACACCAGACTTGGGGATTTTTGGGGGTACACTGATACACCTCACAACTGTCAGGTGTACTTGCCTACCAGTCAAAGGACAGTGGTTTGCAGAGATCTCAAGTTTGATGAGAAGAAGGCCATGCGAGTTTCCCTTGAGAGGGAGCTCCAACTACAGGCTGTGGAGGAACTGTTGGTTCCTAAGGAGGAGGAGCCTCAGACTGATGCGAAGCAGCTGCATGCAGAGGTTCAAGGAGTGGAGACATCCACTCAAGCAGAGTCTTCCAGAGATGGATGGAAGCGCACAAGAGAAGCTGACACATTGTTGGAGGATGCGAGAGAGAATGTGGGAGCACTATCTTCTCAGCGCAGATAGAGGAG
Source organism: Pinus taeda (assembly GCA_000404065.3). NCBI lineage: Eukaryota > Viridiplantae > Streptophyta > Pinopsida > Pinales > Pinaceae > Pinus > Pinus taeda. The sequence goes on along the minus strand of APFE031590052.1, from coordinate 364,865 downwards.
GTCACCTGAGAGGTACGCTGGATACATGGCCCTTGCTAGGGAATGTGTTGAGACCGAGCCATCTTCCTTTGAGGAAGCAGTGCATCAACTGATTTGGGTTGATGCTATGGTGGAGGAGTATGACTCCATAGTTCGTAACAGTGTTTGCGACGTGGTTCCGAGACCATAAAACAAGTCAATTGTGAGTTCCGGGTTGGCTTTACAAGGTAAAGCAAGCTGCTGATGGTAGTGTGGAGAAGCATAAGGCAAGATTTTTTGCCCATGGATTTTCATAGGTTGAGGGGATTGACTATGATGAGACTTTTTCTCCTATCACAAGGTACTCATCTATCAGATCCATGTTGGCACTATCAGCACAGATAGGTTGGAAGATCCATCAAATGGATGTGAAGACTGCATTCCTCAATGGCTAGTTTGAGGAAGAGGTGTACATAGAGCATCTGGAAAGTTTTGAGACCTTTGACTGTGAGTCGCATGTGTGTCAACTCAAGAGAGCATTATACGGGCTGAAGCAAGCACCCCATGCTTGGTACACTAGGATAAACAACTACTTCACTAGGTTGGGCTTCACAAAGAGTGAAGCAGATGTGAACCTGTACCACATCATGGTGAAAGGTAAGTTTTTGATCATCGTACTTTATGTTGATGATCTCATATTGACTGGAGATTATCAGTTTATCGTGTCTTTCAGGGAGGACCTTGCAAGAGAATTCGAGATGAAAGACATGGGTCTCATGCATTACTTCATTGGCATGGAAGTGTGGCAGAAGGATGGGGAGTTGTTTGTGTCTCAGGGCAAGTATGCCAACAAGATACTCAAGAGATTCCACATGGAGAAGTGCAAGCCCATGCAGACTCCTCTAGTCGGTAACTGGAGGAAGGAGGTTGCTACTTCAAAAGAAGTGGTAGAGGCTACTGTGTACATGCATCTTGTGGGTTCACTGATGTACTTAGTGAACACACAACCAGATTTGTGCTATGTGGTGAACTAGCTGAGTCAAGCGATGGTTCAGCCTACCAAGATGTTTTGGAAGGCGGAAAAGCATGTATTGAGATACCTGAGAGGAAAATCTCAGTATGGATTATGGTACAAACAAACAGAGGGAGTGAATCTACAAGGCTTCACTGATGCATATTGGGCAGGGAGTCCATCAGATCAGAAGAGCACATTAGGAGTGATTTTCAACCTTGGGTCAACGGCAATTTCTTGGTACAGCAGGAAACAAAGGTCAGTTGCACTCAGCTCAGAAGAGGCAGAATACATGGCTGCAATTCAGGAAGCATGTGAGGCCATCTGGATTGGGAAAATCCTAGTTGGTTTGTTTGATCAGAGGATGGATCCAACTGTGATCTATTATGATAATCAGATTTGTATCAAACTCTCTGTGAATCCAGTATTACATGAAAGGTCCAAGCACATCGAAATCCGGTATCATCATCTCAAAGACTGTGTAGTGAGGAGGATCATGTTGCTATAGTATATTTCGACAAAGGAGCAAGATGCTGACATTTTGACAAAGTCATTGTCAAAGTGTAAATTCGAGTTCCATAGAGACAGGATCGGGGTGGTAGATAATCCCTTTCTTGTTGAGAGGGAGTGTTGAAATATGGAAACAAGAATATTCCATTTAATTTGTCCTTGAATTAAATTGTGAATTAAAATCGAATTAGTCTTAAAAGCTACTGGAAATAATTAATTAATTTATTTTAAATTAATTATTAGAGAAATTAAGTTAGAATCTTTTTGAAGTCATGCAAAGAGTTATCCTTTAAATTAAGAGATAAGATTGATGTTATATTTGAGTTGTATTAGTTAACTCAGTTTACTAAGTTAAGTCCAGTTAAATTAGTTCCAAATTGTTTGAGGAACTAATAGAGAGTTAACAGTGAGTTGACGCATGCATGCACTCAACTAGTGCTACTCCAGTTAACTGAAGATTCCCTCATCAGAACTCATGCATGTCTATTCTAAGAAAGACCCAGTTGGGATTAAAGTCAAGGACAATGTACTATCAGTTTCATGTGTTTTCTCGTGGAGAAAACTCATGCATGCAGTCAAAGATTTAATCCTTGAGGACTGCGTAGTTTTGGAGGAGAACATCCACTTGGTAACAAGAGAATAATCGACAAGGAACAACTCAAGGAAATAGGAGTTGGAGGGCAGACAGGAAGGCTGGAGAGAAGACAAGATTGCTTGTGAGCATCTGTGAGGATTCTACTGAGAGCTGGCTAGTTGTGAGAGCTAAGGCTTTGTATAATTCCTATGTATTTCCACCATGTATGATAATACAATAGTGTGGGGTTTTTAGCTAAGGCTTTCCCCAAAGTATTTTCATGTGTATTGTGCTATTGATTCTTCTTCTTCTAGTTATATTGTTCAACTCGATATTTAAGCTTCCACAAATTGATAGTAGAAGTAGGTTATAGTATTCTTCTTTGATTTATATTGCAGTATCATGTTAAGCTACCAACAGATTTTCTACATTATATCGCATGTGATTTTGATCCTTTTATGGTCGATATTTGCAGGTTTTATCAAGCATTGATGAGCTGCATCAAATCACAAAAAGGGATCTTCGTCGAGAATTTCGTGAAATAGGTAAGAGGCTCATCCATTAGCCTTAATGCTTATAATTCAAACAAGTCCAAGTTAGGGAAAGAGTCAGTTCAATTGTCTTTCTTGTTTCTAGTTTCCATCAAGGATCTAGGGAGATCGCTCTTGTCTACAAGAGGGATTTGTTCGGTGTAATAAATTGGCGAACATACTGGGGGAACGTCTATATTATTTTCTTTTTCCCTAGTTTTTCTTTCTGATTCTTCTGATCTATCTTGACCTGAGTCTTTATGAACTAATGACCTTCCAGATCTGTGTGGTTGATTCCTTGAATTTTTATTTTTCCTTGGGTTTATTACACCTGCATTGTTTTCGTTTGCTAATAGAGCACAGTTTTGCGCCTGTTTCCCCTTAGCAATTGGGTGCATGCGCTGTATTTTTTATTGTTGACCTGCACAAGCCTTGAGAATTTTTGAAAAATTGGCTTTTGCTTCAACCCATACCTGAGTTTGTTTTTCTGGAAGTGTCACAATCTTTGTTTAGACCGTGTTATGTCTCTTCTGAACTCATTTGAGTACTATGTTAATAATTTTTGAGAATTAGGTCTCTTTGAAGAAACTAGTTAGGGTTTTTCCTGGTTGATTTGTTGATTGATCAAAACAAGATAGGTTGTCCTTTTGCTTGTGAAATTCCTATTTTGTTCTATCAAATACACTAGTTAGCCTTAAGTTTTTATTATTTGTGATCAAACTCATTTTGAATTGCAAATTAGGGTTTCTTGAGATCTAGTGCTTTTGTGAAGAAATTTTGGTAATTTTTGTTTGATAAAGAAAATTGTTGCTTTCATTTTTGCGAATTTCTCACAATTACACTATTGTTATCATTAAATCAAAGCATTCATAGGGAAAATGTGTTTTTCTCCAACTCTCTTGATTGATTTCTGTGTACTTGACAGTTTTGAGTGATAAAAGATAAAGAGTAGTTTGGTTTATTTGATATTTAGGGAAATCAAAAACTTGTTTGTTTTCTACATTTTCATTGCACTAAGATGAAATTGGTTGTTTTAGAAAAGTTGGAAAATATGTGAGTTTTCATTTCATTTCGGGAAAATCAAGGAAACTCTTTCTTTCCTATAAATAGTATTTCATCGAATTCGAAAGTTGCTATTGGATTTTTGAGTGCATTAATATTTTGAGTCGTGCAATAACATCATGAGTTTCACCTTCATTACCTATTGAGTAAAGAACAACTTAATAATATAGTGTTAATTAAAATTGATCTAGAATTTTACATTTTTTAGGGCTCTTGCCACCTACAATAGCTTAAATATAGGGATTTGGAATAGGGAAGGAAGTAAACTTTCCAAAGCTACAAATGAAAATAGAATCTTGAGTTAGGGAGAGAAAATCCAATTATTTCCGTTTTGCTCTGGGAAGCTCTTCTTGTACATGAGTTAAGCACGAGATCATGTCGAATCTGGTGAAGTGATCATACACACTTCATCAGCCTAGGTGTAGTGATTTTCACGTATTACAATGGTACCGAAAGGTACTTGGGGTCACTTGAAAGTAAACCTCTAATTGATCATGTGGAGGAGCCTTCAAGGGGCTTGAGCTTGTTACTATGCCCTTGTGTGTACCTCTGATCTGCGACTGTCCCCCCAGGTAAAATTTTTGTATTGGGTGAACTTAGTGATTATAATCCTAGGGCTCTACCTAAGGTGATGGTAGAGGGACAATATTGATGTACCTGGAACATACATTGACTAGAATCACTTGGAATTATTGGAGAGTAATCTTTGCTCGAGATGGTTTATAGCAAAGTTACTTGAACCACACTATTTCATTAAGTAAGTTGTTAGGGTAACTGGTTCCAAACACTCATATCTATAAATATTTTCACCTTGGTCACTACGACATTGAATTTCATCACCAACTAGTAATTATTGATCTCTATGAAGAGTCAGTTTGTATGGTTTGAACTCCTAGATTTTTAGCATGTGTTACTTTCTGGGTTGTTTTTTTTTTACTTTTTAGAGACTTTAGGTGTAATTTAGATATTTTGTAATTTATTAATTGGAAAATTTTCAATGTGGCGGAACTACCAAGAAAATCACGTAGGATACTCGCGGACCCCCCTGAGTATACACCGAGTCAGTTAGAAAAGATAAAGCCAAAAAATATAAATCATCAGGATCCTGAACTGCAACAAAAATTGAAACTTCTACTATTATAGACTTTGATGTAAAAGGAATTGAAGTTAATCAACCAGAAACATCTACTATCTTAGGCCTTGAAGTGACATAAACTGAATTTGATCAAACTAAGAGATTAACATCACACTCAGAAGGAATAGATTTACAAATTACTGAACTCTTTTGAACTGAATCAGACACTGGAGACTTTTCAGATACAAATCCCATTTCTGAACCTGAGACTTATACGCCTGCTACAATGCATATTCCAGACCCTCCACATTCACCACGTGTGAAACTTGTTATTACTAATAGTCTCCCTCCTGGTCTCATTAGCATGAAAGAACTTGTCTCGGCTGAAGAGGAAGAACCAATAGTTTCTATCAGTGAATCATTAGATATTTCAGATCTTTTGTTTAGATCTCTTCACCCTGACCCTTAGTATTTCACACCCTTGAACTTTTTAGGACAAGGGATTCCACGATACACAACTCCTTACTCTACCATACCAGGTTTTGACTGGTCTATGATGGCTTCTAGAATTACCTCATCAGATACATCTATGTTTTCTACTTCTCCGGAGTCAACATTATATGCTGGTTTTCTACCGGTTGGATATCACTATCTTGTTGGAGCTTATTCAGGAGCTTCTTCCTCAAATTCATCTTCAAATATGTCAACTGGTGTAATTAATCTTACCAATGAAGGTTTGACATTTGAACAATTTATTAATAGGATTTCCGGCAATGTTGGTAATCCTCAAATCAACCCAACAGGTGGTTATTACCCGCTCGGGGGTCAACCATCGTATCCTCCAACCGGAGGACAACCTTTAGGTGGATCTTACCCTACATCTGGGGGGAAACCCCCTACTAGAAATTATCTTAATTACGCTCAAATGCCTCAAACCGGTCTTAGTCAACATGTTATGCCTCAACCCACCGTTGGAATGTCTTACCCTGGAATTACTACAATCTAGTACCCTTCGTTAAATCAACAGTCAATTCCAGCTGCTTCTCAAGTGCACGTGTATCAACATGTTCAACCTATTGGACAATCTGTATAACAATTACCTTTTCAACGTATGCCTTTTCAAGTCCAACCGACTGCCCAAGTTAATCCATCGACAACTACCCAAGCAACCACTCCAACATCTTGTCCCGAGTACTCCTCAAACCTTGGTGTAGTCTGTTGTTCCAACGACTCTTCAGAACCCAGGTTTAGGTTCACCTCAAACTCCCATTCTAGTAGTATCGCAGGTAACAACCCCATTTACATTAGAAGTAATAGTGCAAACCCTTGTTCAGTCTATCCCTCAGGTATTTTTTGTTCAATCTATTCCTACAATTCTATCAATGCCCCAAATACCTATTGTACAACCTAACGTCCCATATATGCAAATGTTGTTTCAAGGGAAACCTTTCCTAGATCAACTCCACAATCAAATTTTTCAAGGTCCACCTTTTCAAACTCAATTTCTCCAAGGTCAACCATTGGAAAATCAACCCTTTCAAGGACAGTTCATTCAAGGTCAATGGGTCAGAGTCTTTCGTTTCATAATCAACCATACCCAGGTCATACGTTTCAAGTACCTATGCAACCGCAATATGGTATGGCTCATCCTGGATATCCGGGAGGTATGCTGATTCCAACTGCTCAAGATATTCCAGGATATCCTGGATATCCTCCTCCCAGTGTAGGACTCGTCCCTCAGGGTTATCAATATCCATCTCAGGATGCTAACCACTAGTTGCCTTTCATTGCAACTTTGGATTTGCTTGACCTCCCTCAGTTAACTAATGATCCTCTTCTTTATTTACCATTTTGGCCAACCATTCTTACTAATTTTCCTAGTGACATTCCTAAGTTTGAAGGTAAGTCAGGTGAAGATCCATAAAACAATGTTATGACCTATCATCTTTGGTGCATGTCCAACTCATTAATCGACGATTCTATTATATTGTGACTTTTTCAACGAACCTTAACTGGTTCGGCAACCAAATGTTATGTAGAATTTCCACGCACTTCCTTCAGCACATTTAATGCCCTTGTTACAACTTTTTTGACCCATTTCCAGTTGCCCATTCAATATGATAGTGGAACTGAACTTTTCACTTCTTTAAAGTAGTCAACGTCAACCCATATATCATATCACATTCATGAATGGAGACGAAGAGGGCCTGGTTAAAGTTTACATTCTAGACCAGATCTTGGCCGAATGGTTCATAAAATCTCTTTTATGAGTAATAACTGAAGATGTTTCCAAAGGAGGTGTGTAACTGAGGAATAAGTAATTGCTTGTGCTCAATACCTTGATCTTGTTTATACTCATTTTGGTACTTTGTATGAAAAGATCCCAGATTTACCCTGCCCTAGTCAAACTAATCCAACCCTAATAGGATAATTCGCCCGCCTTCTAAGGGTATGCTTCGAAAGTCAACCTTTAACCCTCATGTTAGGGTTGCTCAAAACTATAACATCGTTGAAGATTTGGCTATGTCACCTTCGACAATGTGGGCTCTTGGAGTTCTGCGGACTTTTCCAACACAAAGAAATTTATTATTATCATCCATAGGAGTAGTAGATCGTCATGAATCCAATTTGATTATTTTCGATCTTGAAAAATCATGTCTCGCGTCTCTCGCACCAACTGGCTTTTCAGATACAAGTTCATGTCAAAACTCGACGAGTTTTTTGAACAGTGATTGACGAAGGAGTATCAACATGTATTATGTCCATTTCTTGTTGGAAAACTTTAGGTTCTCCAACAATCAATCAATCTCCCACAACTTTGAAAGCCTTTGATGGAAGAGGTTTTCATCCTTATGGTATTTTAAATGATTTACCAATCGAATTAGAGGGTAAAATGGTTGCAATAGACGTTGAGATTGTTGATGCTCAACTTGACTATAACCTTTTTCTTGGTCGAAGTTGGACTTATGCCATGTTGGCAGTAGTCTCGTCATATTTTAGGATGATCATGTTTCTTCACAAAGGGAGAATTGTGAAGGTAGACCAATTATCCTACTATAACTTAGACACTAATTGCACTAGTAGTGTGCCTTTTTTTGGAAAATCAATGACTCCATATGAAGAAGTTGTCGTTGGTCTTCTCAAAGACTCATCTTTGATGGCAACTTTCGCATTCTCTCCACCCAATTTCCCTCATAATGATGCCCAGATTAATATGATTACATCAAGTACGTTCGTATCAGGAGATCCATGGAAAGTACCTTCAGAGTCAGAAATAGTCTTATATTCTTATATGGCAGCGACATGCTTCGTAACCCTTTTGAGTTAGCTTATAGAAATTGAGTCCTTTTCCAGCACATCAACATCTGAAAACAATCTAATGAATACGACTATTGATGAATATTCTCATTTGTCACACTTGGAACCAATCTCTATGCATCCTTTCAACACAAATTTCTTAACTGATGAAGGGATTATGGAAATTATGACCTTACACGAAGTAAAATGGGGTGAGTATCCATGGTTAAAAATCTTGTTATATTGTAAATATTATTTTGATTGTGAAATGAGAGATAGTTTTTGGACATGTGGTATTGATGAACCATCATATTGGCCCATGGTATAGTATGGTAAATAATATCCATGGTAAAGTGGGGGTGAATATCCATGTTTAAAAATCTTGTTATATTGTAAGTATTAAGTTTTTATGTCCTTATTAATGAAATTTAAATATGGTTACAAAATTATTATTTTAATTTATATGGTAAAATGAATCTTAAATTATAGCTACTATTTATATCTGATTTATTATAATGTGATAGAGGTGTAGATATATCTCAAAAGTAGTTATAATCCTTTTAATCAAAAAAATATTTTAAAATTAAATTCAAATTAAATATTTATAAAATGTTTTGATTGTGAAATAAGAGATGGTTTTTGGGCATGTTGTATTGATGAGTCATGGTATTGGCCCATGGTATTATAACAAAGTCTATATACAAGTTAATAATATCTATGACAAAGTCGACAAGAATATCCATGGTTAAACATATTGTTATATTGTAAGTTTGTTGTAACTATTAAAGTTATTAAAGTTTTTATGTGCTTAGTAATTAAATTTAAATATGGATACATAATCATTATTCTATTTTATAAGATGGATCTTAACTTATTGATGCTACTTATATATTTTAATGTAAAATGTATAATATGATTTTCTTTTATCTAAAAAATTATTAATAATTTTATTAATAAAAACAAAATTACAATGTAACAAATTGAATTTTATTATTTTTAGGTTTTTATAGACAATACAACATCTCTCTTAGCTGGGTTCTATATACTTTTATTTCAATCGATATGTAAAAATATTGACAAACTTTCTTAAATTACACCTATACATCACCCCTATACTATATATTCTAGTCCCAACAAAATTCTTATTTACAAATAAAAAATAAAAAATACTAAATACTAGCATAATAAAAACTTAATAACTTTACCACCAAATAACTCTGGACTAAAAATTAGAATAATCATAATAAAAGTCAACCCATGCCAAATTAATATAAAATCAACCTAATTACCAATTCTTCTTCAAATTGATTAACTAAATTTAAACATCGCATCATTCACATCTCAATATTGATACTAAATGACATGTAATTATGCATAGATATACATAAACGCATTAATATCCTCAAATCTATATCTCCTTATCATATCCTCTAAAAATATTTGTAAAGAAGTATACATTCTTTTATATAATACAATTTTGTCATATAATTTCGTTTTATTAAAAAAACGGAAAGGGGAGTTCAAAACATTTTGTGAAATTCAAATAAAATCTTAAATCTTAAATGGAGTGGAAGCCATGAACAACTTCAATATTCTGTATTCTGGTTGTTATTTTCTTGCAGTTGAGAAACACCTTCAATATTCTGTCTGTTATTTTCTTGCAATTGAGAAACTTCTTCAATATTCTCTGCTTTTTCCTCGCAACTCGGCAACAACTTGTTCAAGATTTTGTCTGTTATTTTCTGGTCCGCTAGAAATTTCAAGGGTCTCTCTATCACAAAGGGGAGAAGAATTCCCGCAGTGAATGTTTGATGGCTAATCACAAAGAACTTCCACAACAAATCAAAGGGAAGGTTACTGTAATTACAATATGTAAACATGTACATTGCAGAAAGTAAAAATTCCAATTTTCTTTACATTGCAGAACGTACAGTTTTCAATTTTAGGACTCGAGCTCTCATCTAGGCGAGAAGACAGCCAGATTGCTACCGCTTCTCTTTCAATATTTCCCTGCAGATTTGATTGAACGAGGCCTTCAACATCAATATAACAGTACGAATCACCATGGTTCGCTGACTGAGAAAGTAAGTCTGTGAGCTGAACATCGTGGCAACACCTATCTGCTATGTAGTATGTGCATTAAATTGCAACCCTTACTCTTAATACATGATCTCGCCTATAGTTAGGTGGGGAGGTTTGGCATTTTGGTCTAATCCTAAACAAGACTATGTATTCTTGAGAGCTGCTCCAAAAATCATAAAAAAAGAAAAAATAACTGAAGAATGAGTGATCCACATACTGTGAACCATTTTTTTTTGTTGAAATTTATGATCAAATTGTCTGAAATTGTACAGCCTGATTGCAATAGGTGGGCATAGATGGATTCAGTAACAAATATCCACTTCACCCACATTATGCACGGTAGGTCTGATATAAAATTTATCAAACAAACAAATAATTTGATTAAAACTGTGGTTTTTGATGGTATAGATGGATTCAGCAGCAAACAAATATTGCACACACTGATTATGATATACAATTTCTTCAAATAAACCAACAATTTGTTTGAAATTGTGGTCCAATCCCAAGCAAGATTATGTACTCCTGAGAGCTGCTCCGGGAGCCATTTCATAATGTGAAAAATAGAGTAACTACCGAATGATTGATCCGCATACTTGGTAAACCAATTTTTATTGAAATTTATGACGAAATTGTCTGAAATTGTACAGCCTGATGGGCATAGATGAATTCAGTAACAAATATCTACTTCACACTCATTATTCACGGTGGGTCTGATATAAAATTTTATCAAACAAACAAACAACAATTAGACTAAAACTATAGTTTTTGATGGTATAGATAGATTCAGCAACAAACATATACTGCACTCTGATTACGCAATATCTGATATACAATTTCTTCAAATAAACGAGCACTTTGTTTGAAATTGTAGATTTTAATGGTATACTGCACTCTGATTATGCAATATCTGATATACCATTTCTTCAAATAAACAAGCACTTTGTTTGAAATTGTAGATTTTAATGGTATACTGCACTCTGATTATGCAATATCTGATATACCATTTCTTCAAATAAACAAGCACTTTGTTTGAAATTGTAGATTTTAATGGTATACTGCACTCTGATTATGCAATATCTGATATACCATTTCTTCAAATAAACAAGCACTTTGTTTGAAATTGTAGATTTTAATGGTATACTGCACTCTGATTATGCAATATCTGATATACAATTTCTTCAAATAAACAAGCACTTTGTTTGAAATTGTAGATTTTAATGGCATAGATGGATTCAGCAACAAACAGATTATTGCATCAGGATTATGCAAATTGTGAATGTATCAAACAAACAACAATGTTTTTACACATGTGAGCCAAGGTCGCCATTAAATGCACATTCTACATAACATATAATAGTGCCAAACAAAACATTACTCAGAATATGTGTGATTCCTTGCTGAATTAATCTTGATTGCAGATTCGGGAATATATTGGAATCTGACAATTAGATTGCAAGATATATAAAAATATCCATAGTTGTTGATCATAAACCACATTTGCTCCCCTGAAAACACAGGACTGCTATCAAAGAGAGGGAAATTGCAAGAATCACAAACAAACGAAAAATACCGCTAAAAAATTGTTGCTTGTTGCAGAATAGTCCTAGTACTCTTCTGTTCCTTTCTTGCTTGCAGGTATAGTATCTGTCCTTACCTTTGAGTATATTGGCTGAAATAAGAAGTGTGCTGAAGCAGAGGACACCATTAACAGCAGCAGTAGCAGAGGAGGTTTCCACCGGGGCGACCTGGGAACACGTCCACATTAATGTAATCTCTTGATTTCTCCATGAGTCCTGTGAATGTGAATGTGTTCCAAGGTCACACCAGTCGGGCCTACTCTGTTTCATTTATTTATATGAGCCCAATATGCAGGGCAACCCCTTGAAACTGAGAGTCCATGAATGTCTGTAAATTATTAAGATGAGATTGATAGAAAGGGAGAGAGGGGCCGAAATCTGGTAGTACAAGCAGTACAAGTGAAGTGCAGAGATGGCCCTGAGATATTTGTTTGAGTTAGGTCGAACTAAAATGGTTTTACACAATATCGGCTGCAGCAATGTTAGTACTTAATCCCCAGATTTAGGTAGAATTAAGTGGGGAAGGTGCCGTGATGGGAGGTTGGTACGAGACTGCACTGGGCAATGTATGAAGTGTACTCCAGTACTATTTTTTTGAGCAAAAAGATTGAAGAGTACACACAATAATACATTATTATAGTAATAGAACAAATTGAAGTACATAAAGGTTTGAAGTTGTCAAAGACACTGTGAATGCTGACGTGGCTATGAGACTTCGTTATGCTGACGTGGCTATGAGACTTAGTTATAGTAATGGCTGCTTCACATTATTTATAATTTTTCCAATTATGGAAATTTCCGCGAAAGTTTGTTACTGTTGTAAGATTTTCTTTTTTTAACTGATGAAAATGCAGTGGAATGTTTATATGGTATTTCTAATTGGTCAAATGATATTGCTTTAGGTTAATGATGTAGGTAAATGATTTAGGTAAATAGCCTATGTTCAGGTAAATAGTCATTGTTTACCTTTCAAATTATTTTATTTGTATATTAATTAATTTTGATTATGCTGCAAATTGACTTTAATAGTATATGAGTTTAAAAAGTAAAATCATTATATTATTCTCGCTTTAATTTAATTTAATTTAATTTTATCATGACATCTTATATTAATGTTATCATGAGATCCTATGACATTAGTATATTAAATATGGTTATACATTATATTATATTTTCATTTATTTTGGTTGGTAACATAAGTGGACTTATTTATGTTATAATTGAAGAGTAAACATTCTTCTCATCCTCCCCCTTTAATGGTTGGATTTTGGTTCAGTAGGGTGTTTGTGGAGTTGTGTTTCATTATAATAGTGTGTTGAGTAATGTGTATGAGATTAAAGTTGTTTTAAGACTTGTATAACTTTGTAAATATGGTTGTTTAGAAAAGGCCATCTGCTTTCCAAGTATTTGGGGAGCCTCTTGTTATGTACCACAATCAGGGAACTAACTGGGAAGATCTCATAGAAAGGACCTGATGAAAGGTCAGTAAATGGGTTTTCTGGGCTCTTGATTTCCCAAACCGCCTAATATTGACCAAAGCAATATTACAAGCTATAATTCCAAAGTATTAACTAGCGGTAATACCTATTCCAAGTATAATTTGCCAATGCCTCTGCTCTATTTGGAGTAACTTCTTATGGAGAGGTATAGCTAAAACACACAAGTGGGCCCTTGTAGGATGGAATAAATTGACTACACCAAGATCAATGGGGGGACTAGGTCTCCAAGATCCTCAATTGATCAGTTCTACTTATGGTATGGAACTATGGTGGTTGTGGATTCAAGGAGGCCCACAAATCTGGAAACAAATTTGGCTCAGAAAGTATTTTCCATTGCACTCACAAGAGGAGTGACTACACTTTGAAGCAAAAATTCAAGGCTCTGGTATCTGGAATTGGGTGCAGGCAGGTCAGGATCTCGATAGGCATTATGCATTTTGGGAGGTTAAAGGGGGATGATAGCATCCTTTTGGGAGGATTCCTGGAAGCAACATCCTTGTTTAGCAGAGAATGAGAGGCTCCAAACCATTAAAACTCTATCAACGACTTTGGGGGCTCATAAGCTAGTATATTTATGGAAACCATTAGATGAGAATCAATACTTGTGACAATGGAAGGATAAAAGCGACTATACCCATACAAATGAGATTCACCTAAGGGAGGAGTTCCAAGAGATACTTGAAAATAGACAAATAAAAGTCTCTCAATAGTAGGACAATCTATGATGGGGGTGACAATCGTCTTGAGCCTTCTCAATAAAAGAAGCATACTCCTTACTTGAAGGGTTTTAAATAAATGACAAGGAAGTGATATGGAAAAAGTTGTGGGAAGTTTATGGTGGCCAAAGATCTCAAATTTCCTTTGGTTGATAGCTTGGGGGCGTTCAATCACCTAGCATCACGTTCGACAAAAGGGTTATGAGGTTCTTCCTCTATGTCTACTATGTTCTCAAGTGGAAGAATCAACATAAAATATTTTTATTACATGTCTCTTTGCCAAAAGAATTTGGGAACTCATCCTACAAATCTTCAGATGCAACTTACCCAGTTCAGTTAATGTCTAAATTTTGATGGAACAATGATTTTGTCATCGGTTTAAAAATCATGATTCATGTTGTCTTATGAGCCTGACATTTAACTCTAGGTTTTACCCTTTGGAACTTGTGGAAAGAGAGAAATTTGAGAGTTTTTGAAATGAAAAAAAGGATCGTGTCTTTGTTAAAAGAAATCATCATCCTTAACATTCGGGAAATTGTAATCGTCTCCAAATTTTCTTCAGAGAATTGGTAAGTGGATGAGTCTGAGGAACATATTTTAGAAAGCCTTAACCTCCATCCTACTCTGTTTACTTCCTCTTTATCAACTGAACAAGGGCCTAATCACTCAAGTGAGAATTCATTTTCACCAACTCCAAGAACCTTCATCAAATTGAATTTTGATGGAGCTTCTAAAGGAAATACTGGAGTAGTAGGTTATGGTGGGATCATCAGGGATGAGAATTCTCACCCTTTACATGTATATGCTTTTTCCTAAGGTGTCGAAACAAACAACCTTGCATAGTTTTTTGCACTTGAGAAAAGAATACAAATTGCTATCAGAGAAGGGTATTGTATGATATAGGTTCATGGAGACTCTCAACTCATCATACACTATGTACGTAAGTTTTTATATGGCCACCTGATAGAGAGACTAACCCACATTTGGCACCTTTAGGAAGTGGTCATCAATATAAAAAAAATTCTATTAAAATTCGACTATATTATCCCCCAATACACCGAGCAAGAGGGCAATAAGGTATCAGACACATTGGAAAATTGGGGTAGCATAGAGAGACACCTAGATTTTGATGAGTCATGGACAATTGCGTCACATAGGGATGACATCCATGCAATAAAGAGGTGGGTGGAATATGATAAATTATTAGTGGAGACTAACGTTCTCGATGGGGTTGGTATTATAGTTGACATCTTTCATTAGGCTGCATGATTAACATGTCGATCAAATGAATGGCACATGGGGTGGTGGCCCTTGGTTTGATAGCCATGCTATCCACCTATTATCTTGTGCTCCTCGTGTGGCATCCTCACCATTTACAAGCCTTAGATCACCTACTCTGGTCATATCGACTTAAATGTGTGCAGGTGGTTGCATTTGGATATGAGTACGAAATTATTTTTGGTAGTGGGTTTCATCCTTTGTCATCTTAGATGGGTAGGCTCTCTCATGGTGGATTGGTCGTGAGTGGAGGACTTCCTGACACACAAGTAGAGCTCATTCAAGAGCTCATGATTCTTGAGTTTATTGGGCTAGTTAAGGAACATGCCTCGTCGTACACCTGCCTTGCAATGGATATCACTCACATTGGTTATTACACTCAACAACTCTTCCCTCGCACATCCTCACACTGCTATATATGCATGGGTAAGCTATTAGGGTGGCGATATTTTTATGGTTTATTTTTTGTTGGTGGGGTATTATAATCATAAAGTTGTGCCTGGATGAGTAAGGTAGTCACTTCTGGCCCTCAGGGAGGCTTTTTGTCTTGTCATTCTCCTTCGTCTTCTTACGTTTGTTCATCGGTTAGTCATTCAATGGTTTATTACTTTCTCTGTAGTTTGGTGAGCCACTGTAAGAGTCAATGTTCTTTTTGCTTTTTTTACATAATTCGAGGTTTAGTCCTTCTTTTCAACTGGTGGTTGTGTTGCCTTTTGCATCACCTCAAATGCTCGACTCTGCCAAAATTTCTTTTAGTTGTCCAATGCTGGTATGTGGAGTCTAGTACCCTGGTACCTTCTCTATTTGGTTTTGAAAATTTCTATTGCTCAATTAGAATTATAATTACTCTAAATTTTCTTCCCTCCTTTACTCTCTATTTCTTCAAAGTTTGGGGTTTCAGGGAGTTAAGGGTGTATTTTGTTTTGAAGCTTTGTTGCCTCCTTTTATGTTTTCATTTTCCACACAGTTCGCTCTCTCTCATTACCTTAGCAATTGTTGTTTCCCGAGGCAGAGATCCTACCCACCCTTAACATTGGGTATCCTTATCCCTTTGCTTTCACACGCTACCTTTCTCTACCATGTCCAAAGTTTATATGTAACCATGTCCCCTTGGTAGAGACCGCCCAACTATCGTTGTTAGGGTCCAACCCTAACACCTTTATCTATGTAATAATCCCAATGGGCTAACTCAAAGTCATAGTTAGTTAGAGAGTCAATAAATCCCACATCAATAATTGTAAGTGGTTGACCCACATTAGAGAAAAGGGACCATAGTTAGTTGTAAATAGGCCATAGTTAATAAATAAAGTGGTTAACCCATGTTATGCAAGGGACCACTAGTAGTTAAGGTTTTGGATGTTAGTTAGCTATAATTAGTCTTAGTTAGTAAGGGAAAGATCATCAAGTCTTATTGTAATTGATCTCTTCTTTGTTGGAGGTAGCCCCCTCAAAGAGGCAAGTGAACATTGAATCTGTTTTTGAATAATAAAATAATTTATAGTTTTTCTCATTTCATTCTGTGTTTTGGGCTATATTTCTTCGTATTTCTGGTATTCTGGATTTCTCACAGGTTAAGAGCATAACAAGTGGTATCAGAGCACTTTCCAGGGCTAGTTGTACCTCCAATTTTAACAGATTTTTTTTAGGCTAGAGACGTGTTCCAAAGTTTCAAAAAACCATTGGATCTGTCGTTGAGTGCATAAACCTGTAGATTTGGGGAGGCATGCACACAAGAAATACAAGAGGTGGTCATGCTTTTTGGGCTCACTTGTAACCCCTGTGGGTACCCCTTTGAGTAGTAGCGCATTAGACAGAACCACACACATACTACACTTCCATGTACCCTTGGGTATAGCGGAAGCCCCCTAGGCTCACCTAAAACCTAACCCTAGATAAGTCGCCAGTCATCTTGCTACCACAGTATACTGAGAACAACACTCGGGGAGATTACTTGCATGTACAATAGGGTAGTCGGGTAGTATGGCTAAGGGTACGATTGATCCTCCTTAGTTAGTGCCCTGAAAGATTTGGCCAAGTACTATTGTTAGACCTCTGCGTATATTGCGATCTGTAGCACCTGACACTCCTTTGTGACCACAGTTCCCTCTGCTATTTGAAGATCACCCTCTACCTTATCTTATAGATTAGATCTAATAGTCGGGGTTATGTCGCCATTATACAACTCAGATTCATTGGTTGAGGTTTTCACAGTTCAGATCAAATTTTTTGTGCAGTGATGGTTTTGGCCACCATAGTCCAGATCAGATTTTCGCAGCACATTCGATAGGACTAAGACCTTGGAGTTTCTATTACTACAGTCTGGGCTCGATTTTCGTAGGACATTGGGAAATATCAAGCTTTTTGGAATTCAGCCACTGCAATATTGATTAGCGGGGAGTAAAACTCCTTTCTGAGTAAAAAAAATGAGTTAGAGACCATCACGGGACAGTTGCAAGAGACTTAGCCCATAAGGTTTAGGACGAAAAACATGTCGCATTCACTTGTAAGCCCCCAATTTTTTGGCTGTCCCAATTTTTTTCCAACGTGGCTTCAAGTGACCCACATCATTAGACTCTCGAGCTTGCCCTCTTTCCAAGTAGACTACTCTTAAGTAGGCTCAAAAAGATTGATCGATATTGGTGCATGCTGGGTACCAGATCTCAAGTTATGGATGCGGAAAATCCAATCGAGATGATCAACAACCTTGAAGACAAAATCGAGGCATTCGAGGCCACGATTACCCAACAAATCTCAGAAATAGAAACCCTTATAAGACTGCCTCTTACAGAGAAGCCTAGTGTTGATTCACACAGAGAAGGGGAATCCAACCATCATATTCACTTCCATGGAAGTCACCACTCTTCCAACCGTCGAACACCCAAGCTCGACATGTACAAATTTGATGGCTCTAACCCTGCATTATGGGTAACACAAAAGGAACAATATTTCTCCCCTAATGATATATGTGAAGATGAAACTAAACTACATGTGGGAGTCCTTTACTTCGACCAAGAGAGATGGCAGTGGTGGAAGTGGCATCATACATGTTATCCAACGATAGAAACTTGGAACATGTTCTCAAAAGCCATATGTGATCACTTTAACTAGGAATCTAATTTTTTGGGTTGTCTCACAAAGCTCTGGAAAACAAGTACAGTAAATGACTACACTGTAGCCTTTGAGAAATTGGCCATCAGAATTGACAATCTAGGAGATGACTTCTACATGGAATGTTTCATCAGTGGCCTAAAAGAATCCATCCAGGCCCATGTTTGGATCCACCACCCAGTTACTTGGTTGGACGCATGCCACAAGGAATTAGACATGGAAATCATTTTAAACACCCAGTCCAATCGTCCAAATTTCACCGTCAAGGCGCATCCCACTTAGGTTCAGGGCCCCACCCAAACACTTGACGTTCAAAAGGTGTCACCAACAGAAATGGCCGAAAGATGAAAACAAGGACTGTGTTACTACTGTGATGACAAATACTCCCCTGGACATAAATGCAAGGAACCAAAATTAGCTCAGCAGATGAAGCTCTATCCCTTGAGGTGCCCAAGGAATAAGTAGGGGAAACCCAAACTGACAATGATCTCACAACTATGTCAGATGAGTCGGTTATATCACTACATGCCTTGGCTTGCATTTCTGCACCTTAGACTCTCAAAATCCGAAGCTTTATTAAACATCGACCAACAGTGGTATTGATTGATAGTGGTAGCACTCATAAGTTTATCCTGTTGGGTATACGACCAAAGTCCCACATTGACTAGAAGTGGGGAGGATCATGGGTATATAAGGATGGACAAATATCTCCGTTGGTATGAGGCCTTTTGGGGTAAGTCCAAAATCAAATCCATGAGGGCTTAGGCCCAAAGTGGACAATATCATACCATTGTGGAGATATGTGGTGTCCAGAGTCCTTACAAGTGGTATCAGAACCATGCCCTGAAGTTAGCCAAGTGGATAAATCCTCGGAATGGCGAACGAAGGTGGCGGGCCTCGGTAATATCACGATGGGATCTGTGGATGAGCTCGGTTAGACAGGCAGTGTGCTCCAGATTCTTCATGGACGTGTCCTGGTCCCAACACGGTGAAGAGGAGTTGACCTGGGATAGAGCAAGCTCTCGAGGTAGGTGGTGTTCCATGTAAGGCGTGTGCTTCCAACGCATTAGAGCGGAGAATCCTGGTTGGTAGAGAGTGGACGGATGGATAATCGTTTGAGGGGAGGCTCGATGGTCCTTTGTTCGAGGGGAGGATTGTTGGGTATACGACCAAAGTCCCACATTGACTAGAAGTGGGGAGGATCATGGGTATATAAGGATGGACAAATATCTCCATTGGTATGAGGCCTTTTGGGGTAAGTCCAAAAGCAAATCCATGAGGGCTTAGGCCCAAAGTGGACAATATCATACCATTGTGGAGATATGTGGTGTCCAGAATCCTTACAGATTTGACATGTGAATTAACATTAATGTAGACTTGACATGTTTGACTATGATACTATATGATAGTTATATCAACCTAACCCATTAAATTGACACATTAGTTTGACTTGACATACAAATCTATATGACCTATTGACTTGACATATAGACCTTACTTATGACAATAGTAAATTGACATTGTAATGATGTCTTTGTTTGGAATCATGATTGTTGTTAAACCAAAACCTGCAGGTGTTAGTCAACGATCGCATCACTAGAGATAAGGATCCATGAGAGGTGGTTATTCCATGTCATTGAACACACAAGTAGCATTGGTTTATCCAATGTCCAACAATATCCCCCGAAACGCGAGCCTATTGTGTATCGAACCCATGACCTATGCTCTGATTCCACTTATTGGGAATCACGATTGCCATTAAACCAAAACCCACAAGTGTTTGTCAACGATCTCATCGCCAGAGATAAGTTTCCACAAGAGGCGGTTAGTCCTTGTCATGAAACACACAGGGATTGTTAGTTTATCCAATGTCCAACAATCTTGACTTGAAAAAGCAATAAAACAATGACCTAGTAGTATTAGGTACCTTCTTGTTAAGTATACATTACATTGACATGGCAAGTAACAATATTACAGTTGTTTTATGATAGCCTCATTGGATAGTGATATATGTGACTACAGTGAGTGATGATGGCTTCAAGGCATTGACTACCTGAGAAGCAGCGTTTACACATATGTTGGTAGCTCTCTGTGGGCAGTACTTGAGAATGTTGGTAGCAGGTCACAGGGATGATTTGAGGCATCTTGGAGTATGCCATTATCAAACATTTGGGTTCATTATCTACAACAATACAGGGTGCTCATTGCAGTAATATTGGTAGGCAGTGTTGTGAGCTCTTGATGATGAGAAATGCAGTTGTATTGCTGGTCAAAATTGTCATTGACGTCAATATGAGCATTGATGAAGATAATGATGCATGGATGAATATAATTAAGATATTGTTGAAGATGCTTTAAATGAATAATACACTTGGAGCCCTAAAGTAGAAGCCCTAACATATGATGAACCCTAAAATATACCATGGAAAAACATATGATTGTCATGAATAAAATAATGATGTAAATTCACAAATATAATTTTATTGATGGTAAAATGATCTTCTTTAAGGATGAAATTGGCATAGGCTTGTAGAAGACATTGAGCTCTTTCCAATGAGCTATTACAAGCCTTCTAACTCCTCATAGGCCGAGAGAAAATGATTTTACAAGTTGAAATATAATGATTTTTTATGCTAGCCCACATGAGCTTACATGTATTAGTTAGCTCCTCATCAAGTGACATGTCCCTTCATTATAACTCAAAAACATGTATAAATATGAGGTTAATCTCATCATTCTAGTCACCATTTCAGATTAGACACAAGACATAAGTGTGAAGAGTTCACATCTTGTGAACTAAGGAGGACTAGGAGGACATAAAAGTTTATTGTTTGGGCTAAATTTTTGTGTTGGGTTATCATTCATTGGACTTGAAGAAATACAGATGTGGACCTAAAGAAGTGCAGACCTCGTACCTGAAGAAGTGTAGACCTCGCACTATAGAACAATGATCTAAAGAACTCAGATCTGCAAGTTTTTGAGGGATCAGACCTATAGTCTTATGGAGACTTGCAAGGCATCGAACCTGTGATCTGGAGTTATAGTCGCCATTGCAACTTGAATTAAACCTTCCATTCGTATACCCTAAAGAACATCACTTTTATATACCTCAAACTCGTGGAAGGCTTGGAACAGTGACAATTCCAAGTGCTTGGACCTGTGGAAGCTCGTTAACCTTAGTTGTATACTTTAAGGATAGCCACTCAGGCTTGTGGCAAGTGTGTGGACAATCAATTTGACCTGTGACACGTTTTTGGACAGTTATTATGGGAGTTCAGACTATATTACAGAATTGTGAATAGTCACTTGGACCTGTGGTAACTTGACCTTTGGAGCTCAGTCAGTTCAAATTGCAAACCTGTGGTGGTGCCTCAAGATTGCAGATTCATGGATCCTGGGCTTAGTGTTGAAGGCTCAGAGTTTTTGATGAACCTCAACCTATATAGGACCTGTTCCTGATGTACTAGAAGAGTAGTAGGAACAGATCTTGAAGAGTATCTTTTGAAGCAACCCATTGAGATCATTTGGAGCTTAGGAAAGTGAATTATTTTGAGCTTTGGACAATGAAGTATTTGTTACAGTGAAGAAAACTCTCATTCAAAATTTGGATAGTGAAAAAATTGGAAGTCTAGAGCAATTTTGAATTAAGTCATTTATACATTTTGTTTATTAAAATTTTAAGGGTTGGAGCCTCTTAAAAACAAGGTTGGAGGCTTGTGGAAAATAGGGTTGGAGCCCTAGAGGTTGGAGCATCTGAAGCCCAAGTTGGAGCTTGGCAATAGGTTAGAGCCTGGTGGATTAAAGGCTTTGAGCCCTCAACATTATTGTACTCAATTTATAGTAAAAACAGGATTGATATCCTCATCCGTTCTTAATAAAAATCCTATTATTTACTTTCTGGTCGTAATTGTGAAAAATATTAACTAGCATTAATTATAACAATTATTTGAGATACTGATTCACCCCCCTCTCAGTATTTCAACAATTGGTTTCAGAGCCAACTTCTTCATAATCAGCCTAACAACTGAAAGAAAGATTCTTAGTCACAATGATTAGTAAGGATTTAGGAAAAATCCCTCAATTTGATGGAACACATTTTTCCTTTTGGAAATATAGGATGACATTTTATTTAATGTCTCTTGGACCAGAAGTATGGCAACCAGTTCTAAATGGGTATAAAGTTCCATCTTCTCCATCAACAGATCAGGACAATTTTTTATTTTTTATTTTTTATTTTTTTATTATATATATATATATATAATTATATATATTTATATATATATATTTATATATATATATATATATATATATTATATATTTTTTTATGGCAAATCCAAAGCACTAAACTCCATAACAAGTGGAATTTATGATTAAGAATTTATATAAGTTATGAACTGTGAATATGCCAAGGAAATGTGGGACACACTTATTGCTATCTATGATGGAGACTCCAAGGTCAAGAAAGCAAAACTCCAAACTCATAGAAGACAATTTGAGAGTCTTAAAATGGATGAAAAAGAAGACATTGCATCAATTTTCCTCCGAGTGGATGAAGTTTTCAACTCACTCAAGGGTATAGGTGAAAACATTGAAGAAATCATAGTTGTCCAAAAAGTTTTGAGATCACTTTCAGAATGGTTTGATTCCAAAGTTAGTGCCATAGAAGAAATGAAGAACTTGGTGCCCTAAAAATGGACAAACTTCATGGGATTCTCATTGCATATGAAATGAGAAAAGGGATCCCAGAATCTAAGGAAGTGACATTCAAGGCTTCAAAAGCATCGAAAAAAGGGAAAAATTGTAATTATAGTAGCGATGAATTTGATACTGAAACAAAACTAGCACAATTCTGAAGAAACTAAGGAAAGGGTGCAAATTCAAAGGCAAGTATCCTCTCATTTGTTCCAAGTGTGGTAGAATAGGACATTATGTTGGAAAGTGTCCTGATAAACATGATAGCGATGATGAACACAAATACAAAAAGAGGATGTTCAAGAAGAAAGGGTCAAATAAGAAAAAAATATTCTCCAAACAAGATGACTCCGATGAAGAAGAATTCTTGATTACAAAGAAAAAATCAACTAAAACTACCTTTCTACTCAAAAGGGATAATGATGAGTTTGGTGAAGAAGATGACTATGCTAGACGCAGTGAGTTTGGTGAAGAAGATGACTATGTTGGAAGCAGTGAAGTATTATTCATGGTGTTTACAAATGATGATGAATTCAAAAAAGAAGAAGAAGGAAATGTAGATGAATTAATAATGAGTGCTATTGAAGAAAATGAGAAATTAACAAAGAAGGTCATTTCTCTCAAAATAGAAAAGGAAGAAGCAAAAAGGAAGGAATAATTTTTGAACAACAAACTAAAAGAAAGAGAAGAAATATGTGAGAAACGTGAAGCTGAAATTGTCTCTCTAAAAAAGAGTTGAATCAGGTTAATAAGAGATGGAAAATTCTCAAACTCTTGATACCATCCTTAATGCTCAAATACCTCAACATGATAAGACTAGAATTGGTTTCAAAGCTAACTCATCAAGTTCAAAGAATAATGCAAAATAAATAAATCCAAAGAAGTTATGCTGATATCCTTTGCAATCATCCAAAAGAAGAGAAGTCATTCCGCTTAGAACAAAGATCCACCTACAAAAACCCAAGTAATGATAGAAAGCTATCTCTAGGATAGAATATTACATCAAGTCAAAGCTATCCAAATAGGTATTAAACTATCTTTCTTGGTTACTGTTGTTGCTGTAAAATTTTGGTCATCAAGTGAAGCATTGCAAGGCTTATAAGGATAATAACTCAAGGAGATATAAGACCAATTATCAAAAATAAGGCTCAAAAGAACAAGGTCAAATAAAGACCTATAATTCATTTGATCCTTTGGCTAAGTATGATATAGTGTGTTCAAAATGAAATGATTTAGATCATGATGCACAAAGTTGTCCACTTAAGCCAAAAAGGGAAGAGTTGAAAAAGGAGGAACTCGCTACAGATAAATGTGGTCTAGCTTTATGTGGACAAAGTGATGAAAATCAATGGTTTGTGGATAATGGATGTTCAAGACACATGATAGGTGACCAAAAGAAGTTTATCTCATTAAATAAAAAGTATGGAAAGGTATCATTTGGAAGTGGATTTGCTAAAATTATCGGAAAATGGACATTTGCTCTTGTTAATGGAAAGGGAAAAGAACAAAACACACTGCTGGTAGAAGGTCTCAAACACAATCTTCTAAGCATTATCCATATTTGTGATCAAGGACATAATGTTATCTTCAGTACTAAAGATTGTGAGATAAGAAAATCCTCTTTAGGAGAACTTGTGGGAAAAGGAGTAAGAACACTAGATAACATATACATTTTGAGCAAAATTCAAGAATAAATGCTACATGAGTCAAACAGATGAAAGTTAGTTATGACACAAGTAATTGGGACACCTAAAATCAATAGAAAAAGTGTAGTAAGAGACATTTCAAAAATTATAAAACCGGAACATTTTGTGTGTGGCCCATGTCAACATGGAAAGCAAACTAGAACTTGGTTCAAGACTAAGGAATTCTCAACATCAAAGCCTTTGGAGATCATACATGCAGATTTATGTGGACCAACTAGAAATCCAACTCTACAAGGAGAAAAGGTAATTTTCTCTATTTGTAGATAGCTGTACTAGAATGATGTGGGTATTCGTTATAAAATTTAAATCTGAAGCTCTTGAATGTTTTAAGAATTTCAAAGCTCTTGCAGAAAATGAAAAAGAATAAAATATCAAGTGTCTTAGAATAGATTGAGGAGGAGAGTTTACTTCAAAGAAATTCAATGATTTCTATAAAATACTTGGAATCAAAAGAAAACTTTCTATAGCTAGAAATCCTAAACAAAATGTAGTGGAAATAAGAAACAAAACTGTGCAAGAAATGGCGAGAACAATGTTACTAGCAGCTGATTTACAGGCCAAGTTTTGGAGAGAAGCAGTTGGAGTAGTAATGTATACCTTGAATAGAGCTCAACTAAGACCAAATAATGACAAGACTCTGTATGAGTTATGGAAAGGAAGACTTGCTTTAGTAAAATATTTTAGAATTTTTAGAAGTAATTGTTCTCCTTAGATTGAGAGCAATTAAAGGCATCCTCTCCTCTCCTTCTCCCTCTCCTTTACAGTCAAGCACCTAAGGTCCTTAAGGTCGAGCACCCACACTATAAATTCTTACGCTGTCTAGAGTGACCAGCTTATAAGCCTTATCAGCCATCGTATTCGCCATGAAAAAACCCAGGCTATAAAAAAGCTATACGACCAACTTTAGCATAATCACTCTGCTATAGCTAGCCTGATCAATGATGACTCACTAGGCAAGTTTGATTCTCGTGTTGATGTAGTAATATTTCTTGAATATTCTACAAGGAGAAATGCATACAAATGCTACAATAATCGACTGCAAAAGATAGTAGAAAACATTGATGTGAAGATTGATGAGGCGCTTCTAGAAAAAGAAATTGAAGTCCATGAAGAAGATTCTATTCTTGAAGAATCTGAAGAAGATACAACAAAGGAAGAAAATGATCAAGAAAGTCAAAAGGAACCATCTCAAGCTCCATTAAAAGTAAATTTGTTCGAAAAAACCATCTGGAAGAACAAATTATTGGGAATGCAAATGATGGAATACAAACTTGAAGAAGGATGACAAATACACCAAGAAAGGATGATGTTGCCTTACTATCCATGGTAGAACCAGAAAATTTTGCTCCATCCAGTAAGGATCCTCCTTGGGTAAAAGCTATGGAAGAAGAAATGTTTCAAATCGAAAAGAATGGAACATTGGAAGTCATACCTCGTCCAAAAGAAAAAAATATTATTGGAATAAAGTGGGTATTCAAAAACAAAATGAATGAAGATGGACAGATAATTAGAAATAAGGCAATGCTTGTTTGCAAAGGATACTCACAAATTGAAGGAATTGATTTTGAAGAAACTTTTGGTCCGGTAGCTCGATTGGAAGCTATAAGAATGTTCTTGGAATTTTATTGTTCAAAAGGTTTCAAAGTTTTTATTAGATGGATGTGAAATCAACATTTCCTAATGGTGATCTAAAGGAAGAAGTTTACATGGAGCAACCAAAAGGGTTTGATCTAGCAGAAGGAAATGATTTTGTTATAAATTAAAAAAGACATTATATGGATTAAAACAAGCTCTTAGAGCTTGGTACGCAAGATTGGATCATTATCTAAAACAACAAGGGTTCAAAAAGGGAGTGGCTAGAAGTAATTTCTACATGAAAATAAACAATGATAAATTACTAATCGCCCTTGTATATGTTGACGATCTGATTTTTCCAGCAACAATAATGAGAAGAGTCATGAATTTGCTCAAAAACATGTCTAAGAAATTTGAAATGTCTATGATTGGTGAACTATCTTACTTCCTTGGACTACAAGTAATTCAAACTAAAGAAGGTATGTTTATATATCAAACACTATATCTTAAAAACATGCTTAAAAGATATGGGATGGAAGAATGTGCTGTTATGAGCATACTAATGACTACATATTGCAAATTAAGCAAAGATGATGAATCCCCTTCATTAGTTGCAACTCTTTACAGATCAGGTTTTGGAGCTCTTCTATACTTAATTGCTTCATGACTCGATATTATGCAAGCAATAGGAATGGTGGCGAGATTTCAATCAACTCCTAAGGAATCCCATTCGATGGTTGTGTTGTCACTTGCTGCAAAATGTGTTTCTAGTTATCCAAAGTGTAAATGAGAAAATAATACTGCATTCATCTTCCAAGCCATAGGAGGACTCAAAACCTACATCAGACCCCCTCCATTGGATAGTTCTTTGAACAAGCTTTCTAGTGATATGTGGAAATCCAACAATGGACTCCTAGATCAAAAGATATGGTTTGTTGAAGTTCAAGGATTGAAGCCTTAGGAAGGAATATTGGAGATCACATATCAGAGGTCTAGAGATATCGACGATCACATATCAGAGGTTAGGCATATCTGTGCATCGCAACATCGAAAGGTTGACGAATCAAAACTTCTTAAGGTGACAACCTTTAAAAAGTTCCAATATGGGTGAAGCACCAATAGTGATAAACACTGTTGGGAACACCGATAAAGGATTTCATCGCAAAACCAAAGGTGGGCGGGCCCTTTTCTCTATCCTCTAGCAGGACACGTGGCGGTACAAAAGGACACATGGCAGACAATTTTGGCATTTTGAGGGGGCTTAAGAGGACAAATCTAGGTGACACATGTCACCACCCATGAGGTGCCATGTGTCACCACCCATGAGGTGCCACGTGGAGTGATGATGTCATATCGGAGGTCGGCGTATCGGATGTTTAGGATGTCAGCACTTTGTAACACTTGATACTTGGAAATTTCTGATAAGGGGGCTTTAATATTGCGCAGACACATAGTCACAAAGATTCAAAGGACCAAGGGTGTTAATCACTTAACAAAGGAAAAATAGCCCCTGGTAGGATAGAAAACGCTCTAGCACCTCAAGGCTAAGCGATCGGTCATGATGCTTGATCCTATGGTGAGAAATGCAGGAAGGGCTAAGTGGAAGGAGCTCATCACATCGGGCGTCAGCAATCAGAAGGTTAGAATATTGCACCACTGTGAATATTACGATATGGAATTGCTTCGATAAGGAAGTACATGGCTTTAAAGAATGTATGGGTTGAAAACTACAAGATTGAATACGTGAACCAAGGAGCTAGTCTCAGGAGTAATGTCGACTGTCAAAGATCACTTGGTTAAGGTAGCAAGGACCACGATCTGCAGGAAAGAGTGTTGGGTCTACCTTGATTTGATATAAGCCATCTATGCTCCGATGCATGTCTTCAGTGAGATAAATGGAGGTATGAAACTCAGGAAGTAGTGTGCAGGTCACCTGAGAATTAATTTCTCAGCATGGAGCTCCATGCAGTTAGGCAATGAAAGACTGTCAAGTCAATCTTTGTTTCTGCACTGTGACAAGAAACTAACAGTTGATCACTCCTAGCTCTAGAAAATGAGGAATTCAATCAATTAAGGCGAAAATGACAGGTGAACTTGTCGAGTAAATGAGGAGGAATATCATGGCAAAGGTGTGGCCAGATCAGAGGTGATCACAAGAATTTTCATGGAGATATTTGGCTATGGTCGTTATTCAGTTTTCCCATGTTTTGTTATTTTTTACTTTGTTGCATTTTAAAGAAGTGATCAAATCTATTGTAATCATTTTGGTTAGCAAAGCCATCACACGCTGAGACAGCTAGTCGATTAGACAACTGGAGCTCAGCTGAAATATTTTGTACTTATAAATAGAGGGAAGAAACACTTAAATGAGGTTCCTAATTTCTGCATTTTAGAGGCCTGAATTCTGATTTTGCAAGTTCTGAGCTCTATTTGCAAAGAGAGTGGTTCCACTTTGGTTCAATTTGCTTGTTCATAAGGTGCTTAGGCATATACAATTGTTAAATGTAATGGATTGGTGATTTGGACTCCATCTTCAAAGATTTAATGAATCAGTTTGGTTGATTCCAATTGGAGCAATGCATAGTATGTTTTCCCCTTTGTATATCATTTCATGTATGTCTTTCCTCTTCTGAAATTGTGTTATGAAGCTATCAGTTTCACTCTCTCATGGTTGTATGTATGTTGTTAAGTAGTGAGAAGTACCTGTGTAAACATAGATTTACTTGTGTAATTTGATAGCCTGCAGTACCTGTGCAATCATAGCTTTACCTACAATACCTATATGTAAGCAAAAATTTACTTATGCTAATTAGTGACAAATGTATTCATGATGCATAGAGCTTGAGACCTCAATTCACGATCCACTTTTTCTGCATTTTCACCTCCTCACTCTTCCATATTTCTACTGGAGATTGTTGCTTAGGATTTTGTGTTATGTCTAGCCCTTTGCATCAATTTCCATCCTTTCCTTCCTCCTATTCATCTATACTACAATGAAAATGTTAAACTGCATGTTGTTGTGTGTTATCCACTAGAACCAACACATTTCTCTTTGAGATTAGCCATATCTACCAGTGTTTATTTCGATCTATGTGTTTGCTTGATTTTACCTTGGCGAAGGGCTACGTGACTTATGGAGTGAAACAGAAAGCCTTTAGATAATCTTCAAAAGCACTCCTCTCGGATGCCCTAGGCACTGGTCTCCTATCAACCCAGAGGTTGTCTCTAGGAGGCTTCTATATCTTCTGAAAGAAATTGTGTGACAAGAGATAGAAAAAGCTACAACATGCTGTTAAAATGATTCTCAAGTATTTGAAAGGTACTCCTAATTTTGGCTTATGTATCCCAAAAGCACAACTCTTACTTTGACAACTTACACCGATGCGGATTGGGCTGGAAGCATAGATGATAAAAAAAGTACTAGCTGAAATGCATTATTCATGGGAGACTATCTTGTATTTTGGCTCAACAAAAAACAATAATATATATCTCTCTCCACAACTGAAGTTGAATACATAGCTGTTGTAGATTGTTATACTCAAATATTGTGGATGAAGGAAGCTCTGAAAGATGCCAACGCAGACACTAATCAACCAGTTACTATCTATTGTGACAACACCAATGCCATTAGTCTTTTGAAGAATCCGGCAATGCATTCAAAGACAAAACATATCCCAATAAAATACCATTTCCTTGGAGAATAAGTTATATAGAAAAATGTAAGATTGGAATATGTCAATACAAAGGAACAAATTGCAGATATTTTCACAAATCCCTTACCATGATAAGCATTTGAATATCTTTGCTGGAAGATGGGGGTAATTTCTCTTGCATCAAATTAAGACAACACATTGATAGGGGAAGAAGCACCATGATAGGGGGAGCAACATGACAAGCAACAACTTGATAGGGGGAGTGCTTGGACACCCCATTTACCATTGATGTCAAAGGGGGAGGAAATGTTGGAAGAAGAGAGAATATTGCCATCAATGACAAAGGGGGAAATTGTTGGTCAAAGTTGTCATTGATGTCAATATGATCATTGATGAAGATAATGATGCATGGATGAAGATAATGTTTAAGATGCTCTAAATGAAGGATACACTTGGAGCCCTAAAGAAGAAGCCCTAGCATATGATGAAACCCTAAAGGCTACCATGGAAAAACATATGATTGTCATGAATAAAATAATGATGGCAATTCATAAATATAATTTCATTGATGGTAAAATGATATTATTTAAGGATGAAATTGGCATAGACTTGTAGAAGACATTGAGCTCTTTCTAACGAGCTATTACACGCCTTCTAACTCCTCACAGGTCGGGAGAAAATGATTTTACAAGTTGAAATATAATGATTTTTTATGCTAGCTGACATGAGCCTACATGTACTAGTCGGCTCCTCATCAAGTGACATGTCCCTTCATTATAACTTAAAAACATGTATAAATATGGGTTAATCTCATCATTATAGTCACCATTTCAGATTAGACACAAGAAATAAGTGTGAAGAGTTCACATCTCATGAACTAAGGAGGATGAGGAGGACATAGAAGTTTATTGTTTAGGCTAAATTTATGTGTTGGGTTTGTTATCACTCAGGTTGTTCCCTGGCTCTAGAAGGGAATACGGCCGAGGTAACCACTAACCAATAATTTAGCTACAGATCCTAGCCAATCTGCAACCAGAGAGGGCTCTCTCTTTGTGATTTGGATTTGTTTGATTATATGTTAGGCTAGTTATGAAGCACAAGTTTTATTTGGTGTTTGGAAGATGACATTCAGTAGAACAAGGCAATAAGTTGAGAGAAGTTCAAACCATTGGGTTGATGGAGTCTAATGAAATAAACTTTTGGGTATGGTTTCTTTGGCAAGAGGAAAATTGCAGAGCAAGATAATTAAACACAGAACAACATTGAAGTTGAAAAAGGATGAAATGAAGTCAAGAAATGACAGGCAATCAAGAATCTTTCATTATGTTAATAGAGGGAAATTATGTAAACATTATCAGGGACCAATTAAGAATTGCTTGATGATATTTAGTGTGGAAGAACCAGAGAGACAAGAGCAGTTAAGAATTCTTGCATATGCTAGTCCTGTGGAAAACATAAAAAACTACAGGAATTGAACACAGAGTACAACAAAGTAAATTCTGGGTTATCCTTTTTTCCTGTAATTTAGAACATGGTTTTCATATGATAAATAAAACACAAATACAGTAACTCAAGAGTAAAGGAAACTTATTGATACATGCATCAACACAAGAATTCTGCAATACATCCTTCAACCATCGATTCTGCAACCAGCAAATTCACCAACAAAGCATCCAACCATTTTATTTTAGAAGAGTTCTCAAAATTTACAAAGAAGGTCTAGAATGATATTCATCAGCCAACACTAATACATATCTCTTTAAAGTATTTATAATAAGTTTACAAAATATCCCGTGGGGAAATATCAAGACAAATTTATCCATCTACTCTGGCAGGGGCAATAACTGATGTGGGAAAAACCGCGCAGCAATTAATGAGGAAATAACTATGTTGTACTGGCGGCTTTAGGTGTCCTGCTTATTGCTGACTTTTTGGCTCTGATAGTCGGTCGATGGCTGTTTCCCTGATGTGCTGTCATTTGCCACCTGTGACTGAGTTTGTTTCACCTTTTGGCGCGAATCTTCTCCTCAGTTGATTTGATTTTCTGATAGGAGAGCTTGATATTACCTTTTACTTGTAATGTAAACAATTTACAAAAAAGGAGAACCTAAATACCTTGGTAAAACCTCCAGCATGCTCTGCCACCACTGATCTGTTGGTAATTGATGCTTTCTCAATTTTATTAGTGTCTCATCAGCTTCAGTGTACCTGTAATAATTTGGCTAGAAATAAAAAAGATGTGCCACCTCTGTGGTCTGAGGGTGTATTGTAGCTGGCAGCTTCAGTTGTCTTCTTAGGGTTGCGATGTCTTCCTCCTTCTTTCTTATTAAGGCCTGTGCGCCTTTGGGATCCTTGGGATCATGTCCCAGTTCTATGATAATTTCTTCCAAGGATTTTATTCTATTATCCTTAGCTAATGAGGAGGCCTTTTCTAGCTCTAATTGGGCAGATGTGTTATACAATGAGTTTTGCAGTCTATGAGCCATTAATGTTTTGTCTGCCAAGGTGGAGTATAGCATTTCTCTAGCCTGTTTGTGTAACTCAATCTGGTCTATAGGGTGGATATCTTTAGCAAGAACTTCCAGATTGGTCCTAATATAATCTGCAGCTGACTGTGGCTCCTGTATAGTGGGCCTGAAGTGACTAAGGGTCATCTTCCCTGCCTGCATGTCATAGGCTGTCATTAGCCGTTGTTGATTGGTGGGAGCCATTCTTAACAATTGGTTATAAAGCTAAAACCTCACTGGTTCATTTCTAGCTTTAATTTTTGTGAATGCTCTCTTGATATCAGAGCCTTGTTTGCTCTGTTGCTTGGTGGATGTAACCTCCACACCAGGCTGTCTCTCTTGCTCCTGCTGAAAGGAGCTAGTCGATGTTTCCAAAAATGGAGGGATCTGCTGTTTAGAAGTTCCCTCACCCCTAATGTTGCCTTTTGTTTCTTCTGTGAATTCTTCCTCAGAGTAGGGGTTTAGCCTTTGTCTCTTCTCACCTTGCTGATCTATAGATGTCCCTGTAGGTGTCTCTTCTGGTCTGTCCCTCTTTTTGGCTCTTTCCTCATTATGAGGGGTTTGTAGTACAGGGATCTCAGCTGCCTTTACTTGCGTTGAAGTGCCTTGTTTTTGACCCTTTTCCTGGTTTGTAGATGGTTGTTCTGCCATTGTATTCTGCTGCTCTGAATGCTGTATTTCTTTACCTTTCCCTGCAGGTGGAGTGGTTTCTTGAGACGGCTATTGTGAAGATGTAACAACTAATGTGCTTGCTCTAATATGTTGAGGCTATGTGAAAGGGACCTGTGCAAAATAATCCAGGTCAATTCTCTTCTCATAGTCTTTCATTTCTTTTTCTAATCTTTCTTCTTTAGTAAGATCTTCAATTAGTGTGCCCTCTACCCATTCTTATCGATTAGCATATTGTTCAATGTGAGGGATTGGCTGGTGCACATATCTTGAAAGCTTGTTTTTGACTCTCTTATAGCTTATGAAATGTTCAGGGGCATATGGTGCCCAATAAAAGCTTTGTTTCAGCATGAGTTCATCCCTTAGCATCTTGTCTGCATCACTCCAGGCTTCTTCCCTCTTATTGAAAACAAAAGGACCCAATTGATGTCTTATCTTTAGCTGTGCCTTTTTATTTTTGCCATGGAAATGAGTCAAATCTGCACTACTAAATTGCTTGAAATATTCCAAGGCAAAGAGTCTCATGGGGACATATTTTGGCAGCTTATAGGGGGGTAATTCACAACCGTAAATCCTGATCACTGTATGGTTTTGGTAGAAATACCAATCACCAATGCTGTAGCCCCTTGAAAGATGTAAAATTATTTTCATTTCAGCAGTGGGCCTGCGAGGAGGAGTCATCATCAATAGGCAAGTGGCTGGGTAAATGAACATGTCAATGAACTCAAAATATGTGTAAGGTGAGTAGTGAACTTCATGGAAAACTGAGGTCCAGAAAGTGATAGATCTCCTCTCTCCTTTGGAGTCTAGTTTCTTGAGAGGAACTTGGAAACTATCAAGGTGATAGTACAGCAAAAGATGGTATATGTAGGATGTATACTTGAACACTCTTTCTCTCTCCAACATCATGAACTGCTCATGGATTTTGTTTGCTATGAAGGTGGCATAGTCATACATGACAGCAGGGGGATGTCCTGGAGTGAACATGGACATTAGCACAAACACAGTTTCATCAACAAACTCACTAGTTTTGCATCCTAGAATATAAGATATCATGTCTATTAGGAGTTTCCTTGTTTCATTGAATGAGACTTGATGATAGGGTGGAGGATGATCAGGCTGGCACTATGGTTGCATAAACAACTGACCTAGTCTTGTTATTTCTAAGCTAGGCAACTTTGAATCTTGATCAAGCAGGAGTTTCATGGTGAGAGGAACCAGAGGCTGGGTTGGCTCAAAGTTCAACATCTGATTTATGGACTGAGGAGTAATATAGAACAGTACAGATCCATCTGGAGTGAGGATTGCTCTTTGTGTGGGATCATAGTTTTCACAACATAAATGAATGAAGTCAGGCCGCACATTGACTGAAGGGAGGTAGTAGATAGGCATGTTGGATTCCCAGATTCTCAGGACATCAGTTTTATTTCTGTGGCTATTCCTAAATTGACAAAAGGTTTGCAGGTGAGACTTGAGACCCATCATGTCCTTAATCTGGAAGTCCCTGTCTGCCAGAGGTAACCATTCCAAGTCCTTATGTGGTGCATTCAAGGGTGCAATGTTGAGAGCCACTGGAGCCTCCATGATTCAATTTGTTAAGTGTCCCTAATCTTGAGTTTAGAGCTCTTTGGAGTAACAGACAGTAGAGAAGTGGACTTGGTTTCCCACAACAAATTACAGACTGAGCTCTGCTTGTGGAGATTGCTGCTTTTGGTGAAATTTATAGTGACAACAAAGTCTACAGAATTGGCTTGGAATGTTGGAAAAACAAGGGAAGGTCTCTCCCTTTATAGGTGCTTTTTAACGATTTCACAGGCAGGGACGGGCTTGAATTGCAGTTTTATGGGCAATTTGCAGAGGTAGACAAAATTTGCAGGCTTTTCTTCGCTAACAATGGTCAGACAGTGATTTTAAAGTGTAGAGGTTACAGGAAACAACTCTTTTGACTTGAATTTAGCTTTTCAGGTAATTTTAGGTGAGAAATTTCGTAAAAACAGGGTTTGTGGGCGACTTATGGAGTAAATACCTGTTGTATGGGTGCCTGGTGTACAAATGAAGACTTCAGGTTGAGCTGAGGTAACGCACTATGGAGTTGACTTCACTGGGTGACAGACTGTGGAGCTGTAGTGGCAAATTCATCATAATTTGCATGCAGAGGTTGCGCAGTCAACAAACTAGGAATAAACAAAAACCATCGCTTTCCCGAGTTTTTATAAAAATTTGGAATTTTCGGGCTTTTGGTGATTTTTGGGGTTGACGTCAGCATGACGTAGCTTTTGTCCGGTAGTGGAGTATGAAAGGTGACGTGGTTGCTGACATGGTTGCTGACGAGGGGGATAACATGACAGACACGACAGATGAAGAGCAGCGCGGGTGATGACGTGTTTGCTGACGGGATAGTGACGCGGGTGGTAGGACAAAGGTGGTATATGGTTTCCATCGGACCACCTTTGGTACAGGGGTGGTTTCTGTCAGAGCGGGCTCGATGCAATGGGAATACGCCAAGTGTCCCTGGGTACGGTAGGAAAACCGCCGACCATCGGGTGCTAACGACCTGACGTCGGGGCGCTTCCGATATCGATGAGGACCGTTGGATCTGAAGAACGCGATTCGACAGTGGACGGGAAGGTGAGTTGCCGGAGGTTTAATAAAGCAACACGCACGATAATTGAAATATTTTATAAGGTTTGGAGGGTTTCAAACTTTAGGTTATCGAGAAATGCGGAGTGGATGTGGTAATTTAATTAACCAAACGTTAATTAACCCAGTTTATTGCGCGGCGGGTATGGTTATTTGTTTGACCAGAGGTCTAAAAAATCCTGGTGGGACACGTGGTGGGTTATCATTGGCCCTAGGTGGACCAATGGCTCCCAAGGAATTTTTAAAACATAGCCATATTAGGCGGGGGGGGGGGATATATATAATGTTTTGGGTTTTTTGCTTTTTATATATAGTAGGGGTAGGGAAACTTTATATAGGAGTTATATACTAAAGTTAGGGTGTTAATATGACAAATGATAGGGAAATGCTAAGTTTATAGGATAAAACTTAGATCTTTTTTAGGAAATGAAAGGGAAATGAGATGATTATGTTTACACAAGAAATGTGGCTTGTGTTGACCAAGTAAACACAATGTTTTGCTTAGTAATTCTCAAAAATGAAATGGATTAGGACTATTGAGCAGATCTCAATCTCCTTAGGGGATTTTAGTGAAGTTTGTGGGGGAAATGAGAGGGGAAGTCAGTCATGCTCCACTGAACTTGTAGCCACTTTGCCATGATGCTTGTGATACTTTTTAAACTGAACATCACTTTGCTTTCTGCAACCTGCTAATTATCTGCCTACCCATCCTAAAATACCTAACATTTTTTCTTCCTTTGATTGGGTGCATTTGAACTAGCAAACCCTGCTTTTCCTCTTTTCTTTTGGCTGCCCTCCTATCTAAATCTATCCTTATTTTTACCAAGGGCTCAGATTGAGTAGTTGGGCCCTTTAATTCTCTATCTCATCTAGTGATCTGCCAAGCTTGAACTGTTTGAGCAAATCTTATTCTCTATTCTAAAACAAGAAACTTAAACATGATCTAGCTAGGGTTAGACTGTCTGGCTATTCATCCATTGTGAGAAAGTTAGTGATTACACTTTTTGACAAGCCACTTTCCTGGTCTTTCTTTGGGATTCCGTTCCTTTCTCTTTACCTGAATTTTGATTTATTGATAATATGGAACCTTTGCAGCATGGAAAGGATGATCATATTTGGTATTTCCATAGTCAATCATGAGAAATGACACTTATTGGTATAGGAACCTAACAGGGCTATCATTCATCTGACCTAAAGAAATATAGACCTTAGACATGAAGAAGTGAAAACCTTAGACCTGAAGAAGTGTTGACCTTGGACTACCGAACAATGATCTAAAGAAATCAGATCTGCAAGTTTGTGAGGGCTCATACCTATAGTCTTGTGGAGATTTGCAAGGCATTGAACCTGTGATCTGGGGTTACAGTCACCATTGCAACTCAGATTAGACCTTTCATTCGTATACCTTAAAGAATAGTCCTTTTATATACCTCAGATTTGTGGAAGGCTCAGAACAATGACCATTCCAAGTGCTCAGACCTATGGAAGCTTGTTAAGCTCAATGATATACTTTAAGGAAAGTCACTCAAAACTGTGACAAGTGTGTGGAAATTCACTTAGACTTGTGACAAATGTGTGGACAATCATTGTGGGAGCTTAGACTATATTACATACTTGTGAACAGTCACTTGGACCTGTGGTAACTTGACTTTTTGAGCTTGGATAATTCAAATTGTAGACCTGTGGTGGTGCCTCAGGATTGCAGACTCGTGGACCTTGGGCTTAACATTGAAGGCTCAAATTTGTTGATGAACCTCTACCTATATTGGACTTGTTCCTGATGTACTAGAATAGTAGTAGGAAGTGTTGAAGGAAATGTAACTAGGTTCTATCTTCATAAATGTACTTTTGATATTTGTATTTATTCAAGAAAATAAATACTATTTTTATTATATATGTCAATGCGTTTCTTGCTCTTTGAAATAGGTCTAACACATGTTAAAGTGTTATAGTTGAGTCAAAGAGTCAAAAGGATTATGTTGAAGACCTTAAGGGCATGTTACACTATGTATACTTATGCATTAGAATCAAAGAATATACCTCCAAGAAAAGTCAAGTCTCCTCCAAGAAATGACACCATCAAAAGAAGTCAAGTCTGCCTACAGTCAACAAGTCAGCCTTCAAGTCGACCTAATGGAGGGACAATCCTCTATATATAGAGGCTGTCGACTCCCTCATAATGTCATGAACTCATCTCTGAAATTAACGAAGTAAAAGAAGCTGAGAAAAGGGTGAACGAAGGACAAAGGAGCCTCTAGTGCAACGAAGAAGGAGACAGACAAACAGAAGTAAATAAGGATTGTTTCTACGGAAAATGTAGCCATACATGCGAGAAAAAGGGGGACTGCCTACGGTCATAACAACCGAAACTCACAGTTAACATATCTCACCATTTGGGCTAGTAAACTAGGCCTATAAATCGTCTTACTCAAGGGAAGAGAAGGGAACTCAAGCGAAGGAGAAAATAACCTATTACATCAAGTAAACCTCCCACACGTGCAATAATATAGGGCTGCAGGACAGTCATATCAAGTTTGCACCTGCACTTTGAAGAAGGAGCTCATTTGGTCAAGAAGAAGGAAGGGATTATCACAAGGAAAGGAACTTATTAAAAAGTGTCTCTTCTAGAGCAAGTGCAACAAGGTCTATCAATAGTTGAAAAAAAGACGAAGTGCTAGGGAATGAAGTGCTGAAAAGAGAAGGATAAAGTGTCGAGAAGAGAAAATATAGAAAGGAGGAAGGACTTGACTTGTGCTTGGAGGATACTCTAGGCAAGGGCCTAGGGTTTGGCATTGATCAATAAAAAGCTTCAATAAGAGAAATTTATCGAGGGGTTTTCCTCTCAAGAAGAAAGGTTTTGGCCCTGGTAGAGAGCCAACATCTTGTGTTCTTGTTCTTATGTTTTTTGTAGTAGTTTGATGAAGTACACACATATGAATTAATAATAAGAAGAAGAAGATTAAGCTAACAAGATAAATTGTAAAGAGACTTCACAGATTGTTATCAAGTCAAGAATAATCACACTATACCCAATTTCCCTAGATTCTTCAACATGGTATCAGAGCTAAGGTGACACATCAAGGAAAGGGCATCTCAAGAACACTCATCAAGAAATACCACTTACAACAATTGAAGCATCAAGCCAATAAGTCTCAATCACTTCAAGGACAAGAAGGTATACCATCTATCATTCATCAAGGAAGACTATAAAGCAAGAAGAAGAGCCTTATATAAAGGCACCTACAAGAAGAGAAAATCAAAGAAGGACCTACATCATCTACAAGCCATCAAGCAAATCTCATCATCAAGCAAGTCCACTTGGAGAAAGAAACTTGAAGAACATCAAGATCTAAGGAAGGAAAACCATCAAGTCTTCAAGGAGAAATAAATTCCACTACATTTCAAAATCTATCAAGTAAGTATATGTCCCCTTCTGAATATACATCAATTTCTTTTTGCAAGGAAAGCAACAAATTGGTAGGTACCAATAACTTTCTTGCATGGAAGAAGAGGACTGATTTACTTCTCAGGGAGAATGAACTTCTAGAACACATCAAAGGGAAAATCACTATCCCTGCTAAGGAACAAAATCAAGCTTTAGCCAATTACAATAAGGATGAGAATACGAGCACAAAGGATTCTAATAGAATCTATCAAGGACTCTCATTCCTTATGTTTCCAAACTTGAAACATCAAAAGAAATCTATGATAAACTAGTAGAGCTATTCTCGGTAACAACAATTGGAGAAGTAATATCTCTTCAAAATTATTTGTATAAGATGAAGATATTAAAGGAAGGAAACTTCATGAAGATCTCTGAGATGAGGGATCAACTTCAAGATCTAGGATAAGTCACATCTGATAGAGAAATGACAACCGTAGTACTCAATGCTCTACTTGAGGATTGGGGCAACTTCACATCAAGCATATATGCAAAGAAGGAAGTTACCCCACTAAGTGAATTATGGTCTCTATGCAAGATAGAGGAAACGAGACTCAAAGCAAAAGAGGATGTGAGATCAAAGGAATAAGCATTTGCAACCATGGCTAAGAAAAAGGAAAATTTCGCAAATTTGTCCCACGAAGAACCAAAAATAGAGATATGTACAAAATCCTATGCTTTGGATGCCAAGAATATGAATACTACAAAAGGAATTGTCCAAAAGTTAAGAAGGACAACAACAACAAAAGAAAAAGGGAAGAAGCTCAAATGACTCAAGAAGTGAAAGAAGAAGAAAAGAAGCAAAAGAAGGAAGATCCTATGGATCTCTACTATGACTAAGTCTACTTCTTTACTTAAAGTCTTGTTTCAAAGTTTTGAGTAGTATAGGAGCATGTAGGAATAGAATAAAATTGCATGGCTAGAAACATCTTCTAGAATCTAGAAGCATGATGTACATAGAGTTCAAAATACTCATGTAGAAGGAGCATTTATTAAGAGAACAAAATGCATGGTTAGAAATATCTTCTAAAATATAGGAGCATGGTAGATATAGCTCAAGATATTCATCTAGAAGGAGCATACCTATTATAGCACCTCATCCACAATGAAAGAAAAAATGATCATGAGTAAAAATCTTAGAAGGTGGTCCATCATAAAAAAGAAAGAAACGTTTGTAGGGTAAGGGTCTTCAAGATCATCTGATGGAAGCTTCAATAGAAGATTCATAAACAAATGCAGATGTCTCATCAGGAGTCCCATTCATGGGATTCAAGAAAATGATGATATACAGGCAAGCTAAGATGAGGCAAGAAGGGCCATGCTAAGGACAACCAAATGAAGCTAAGATGATCAAAGGAGAATCAAGATGAGGTATGTATACATCAAAGTTAAGTTATGTCATCCCATATATATTATTGAGTCATGGGAATAGTTCGATGACATGATCAAGTATGAAATAATTTCTTTCACCAATAACATGCTCAAAGGCATGAAATGCAATGCAATGAAGGTCAACAAAAGGAAATACTCACATAAGGAATATAATATTGTTGACTAAAAAGTAAGAAGAAACGATGACTCGTCCAAGAAGCATGCAATGAAGAAGTTCTCCCACAAGAAATAGAAGGTGGTTGAACAATCTATCCAAGAAGAAGAAAATAAAGAAAGAGATCAAGCATGAGAAGAACACCATGGTCACAAAGAATCACTATCTGACAAAGATCCATTGAATGACATCTTGTGAAAGAAGGCAAGACAACTCTAACAAAGGAAGGAAAAGATAAAAAGACCCTTGACACCTGTGGAGGCCTTGGAGATATGAAAGGTGCAGATAACTGATTCTACTCTAGAAAGATGTCATGATGAAGAAGCCATCCAACAAAAAATCATTTAATGTTGAAGTAATATCAAGATGAAGTCATGAAGGGCTACTAGTTCAAAGCATGGGAACAAGCAAGTACAACGAAGCATCCATCTGAAGAGTAGTATGAAGCATATATAAGATGACAGAGGAGTATCCAGATGACGAGCGAACCTGATATATGCCAAGAAGGATACTTTCCATGAAGGAAGCAATGACATCACAAACCAGGAAGGAAAGTAATTGATGGATGGTGCCCTACCGAGAAGAAGTTCGAACAAAGACTTCATGACATCAAAGGAAAGAAGGAGATCAAGCAATTGGAGGACCCATGAAGAAGAAGTTTCTGATGAATGGATAAGGTGGTATCTAGGAGGGAGTTATAACAAGTTCCCAATTACAAAGGAAATTGGACAACTACATTCTTAGAGGATACTTGGGCATGTCTTCCTCAATTGAGAGGAAGAGATAGACACAACATTCTTGTCTTCACTTGGGAAGAAAGAATGGGAGGATTGGGTAATCATCTGGCATCCGATACTCTTTGAGGATGTGTAGAGCATCCAAGACAAGAGTAGGCAAGAGGACTGATATTCTTTGAGGGCTAGGAACCCAAGATAAGAATAGTTGTAGAAGGTTATACTTAGTGAACACCCTGGTGGGTATGTACCTTGAGAGACAATGAATAAGGTGTCTATAATTCATTGGTCTCACCAACCTTGTGCTATGATCTATTGAGAGATAGAGTTGTCAATCAAGGCCTTGCTATGGAAACAATGTTGGTTACTATTATGCTATAACAAATGGATTGCAATCCGATTTCTTTTTTGTGAATTCTTCAAGATTGAAACATAGCCAAACACCTTGTAATGTTGTATGAATACCTCCCTAGTTAAGAGGGAGTGTTGAAGGAAATGTAACTAGGTTCGGTCTT
Organism: Pinus taeda; assembly: GCA_000404065.3. Lineage (NCBI taxonomy): Eukaryota > Viridiplantae > Streptophyta > Pinopsida > Pinales > Pinaceae > Pinus > Pinus taeda. The sequence goes on along the minus strand of APFE031590052.1, from coordinate 322,908 downwards.
CATAAATGCAATTTTGATATTTGTATTTATTCAAGAATAGAAATACTATTTTTTTATATATGTCAATGAGTTTCTTGCTCATTGAAATAGGTCTAGTACATGTTAAAGTCCTATAGGTGAGTCAAAGAGTCAAAAGGATTATGTTGAAGACCTTAAGGGCATGTTACACTATGTATACTTATGTATTAGAGTCAAAGAGTATACCTCCAAGAAAAAGTTAAGTTTCCTCCAAGAAATGGCACCATCAAAAGAAACCATCCGAAGAAAAGAAGTCAAGTCAGCCTACAATCAACAAGTTAGCCTTCAAGTCGGCCTAAAGGAGGGACAATCCTATATATATAGACACTGTATACAACTTCATAATTTCGTGAACTCATCTTTGAAATCAACGAAGTAAAAGAAGCCAAGAAAAGGGTGAACAAAGGATGAAGAAGGAGCTTCTAGTGCTGCGACAAAGGAGAGACACAAACCGAAGTAAATAAGGATTGTTTCTAGGGAAAGCTATAGTCACACGTGTGAGAAAAAAGAGGACTGCCTGTGGGCATAACATCATAAACTCACAGTTAACATTTCTCACCATTTGAGCTAGTAAACTAGGCCTATAATTCCTCCTACTCAAGTGAAGAAGAAGGGCACTCGATCAAAGGAGAAAAGAGCCTATTACATCAAGTAAACCTCCCATGTATGAGAATTTAGTGCTACAAGATAGTCATATAAAGTCTGCACCTACACCTTGAAGAAGAATCTCATTTGGTCAAGAAGAAGGAAGGGATCATCACAAGGAAAGGAACTCATCAAAAAGTGTCTCTTCTAGGGCAAGTGCAACAAGGTCTATTGATATTTGAAAGAAGGACGAAGTGTCGGGGAATGAAGTGCCAGAAATAGAAGGATAAAGTGCCGAAAAGACAAAGTGCTGAAAGGAGGAAGGACTTGACTTGTGCTTGGAGGATACTCTAGTCAGGGGTCTAGGGTTTGGTATTGATCAATAAGAGAAATTTACCAAAGGGTTTTCCTCTCAAGAGAAGAGAGGTTTTGGCACTGGGAGAAAGCCAACATCTTGTGTTCTTGTTCTTATTTTTTTGGTGACAATTTGATGAAGTACATAAACATGCATTAATAATAATAAGAAGAAGATTAAGCTAACAAGACAAATTGTAAAAAGACTTCACAAATTGTTATCAAGTTAGGAAGAATCACACTACACCCAATTGCCCTAGATTCTTCAACAGGAACAGATCTTGAAGAGTATCTTTTGAAGAAGCTCATTGACATCATTTGGAGCTTAGGACAGTGAAGTTTTTCGAGCTTTGGACCATGAAGTATTTGGAACAATGAAGAAAAATCTCATTCAGATCTTGGACAGTGGACAAATTGGAAGTTTGGAGCAGCTTGAAGTAAGTCATTTATACATTATGTTTATTAAAAGTTTAAGGGTTGGTGCCTCTTAAAAACAAGGTTGTAGCCTTATGGAAAATAGGGTTGGAGCCCTAGAGGTTGGAGCCTCGTGAAGCCCAAGTTGGATCTTGGTGGATTGAAGTGTTGGAGCCCTCAACATTATTGTACTCAATTTATTGTAAAAGAGGATTGGTGTCCTCATCCATTCTTAATAAAATTCCTATTATTTACTTTCTAGTCATAATTGTGAAAAATCTTAACTGGCATTAATTATAACAATTGAATGAAATACTGATTCACCCCCCTCTTAGTATTTTAATAGTGTAGTAACAAAGATGTGCAGTGTCAATGATGTGTAATGATAATGATGTGCGGTGACAATGATGTGTAGTGATAGTGATGTGCATTGACAATAATGTGTAGTTGAGGAGTACAATGATGTGCATTTGAGTAGTGAGCTTGTTGTACAGTATTGTGCAGTGATTAGTTTGGGTAGAGCAATATTGTATAGTGGCCAGTAGTTACTAGGATTTGACAGGGTATAACAATATCTTCTTTACAACATTATTCTATTTTATAAAGCACAGGGGGATCCAATGTGAAAATTGTGAAATGGGATTTATTGATTGGGTGATTGGAGTCCCCTTCAGGTTGTGGCCTGAGAACACTTCAAGGTGGAAGGGTGGTGCTAGGGAAAATTGTGGCTTGCATAGGGCGTTGTGGCATCCATTCACTTGTGGATGATAAACTAACATGGCAACGAAGCATCCTTTCTGACAACAACTGGTAAACGGAGTGTTGGGGCACTTATCAAGGTGTGGCTTGATCTATAAGGCGTTGGGGTGTCCTTATGGTTGTAATAGGATATTAGGGTCTAGTAGCCTCCTACAGGTTGTAGCCTGTGAATTAGGGGTTTGACACCTCCCTCAGTTTTAGCTGAAATCTAGATGTAATCAATTTTATTTTAACAGGGAGAAGACAATTACTAAAGAAGCGTTCAGTGGTTTTTGACCTGAAGGGGGTTTTCCACCTAAACATATTTGTGTCCTCTGTTTTATCTTTTTGCATTGTTGTATGGTGTTGTCTACTATTGATTATTTTTTATGACCATTTAAAGAAGAACAATAATAATAACCGAAGATTAACAAATGCTCTAAAAAAGATTAAAAAGTGTTAGTTGCTAAGAAATACTAATTCAGCCCCCTCTCAGTGTTTTCAACAATTACTATCAGAGCTTCATTCCTTCAGTAACAATGTAACCATTGGAAGGTAGTTTTCAAAGCATAGAGATGGGAAAGTCAAAGAAGTAGGATGGAAGGATTTCAAAATAAGGTATAGGTAAAAAAATTATCAAGAAAGTGAGTATTGTGTACCAACCCCTGATTTTGATGCAAATAATTATTGGATATGGGAATCCATGGCGGAAGTACATTTGCAGGCACATGGATTATGAGAATCAATTGTTTCTGGAGACATATCTACTGCCGAAGCTAGAAGGTACAATTAAAAGGCTAGGAATGTAATTTTGAATGCTTTGCCAAATTCTATGAAAACAAAAGTTGGTCAATGTTCAACAACTAAAACTCTTTGGGAAAAGCTTCATAATCTCTATTAAAAAAAGCAATCTAATCAAAATGTTATTAAAAATTTGGATCCTTGTGACTATGATGAATAAGTTGGAGAAATGAGTAAGACATAGTTTCAAAATTAAGTGATCAAGGTGATAAGGGAACTCGAAAGTCAAAAGGAAAAGACAAGACTTTTGGAAGCATAATTGAATACAACAAAAGAACCCATCAAAGAAAATGAAGAGTCTGAGAAGATGATTAGCAGCCTTAGAACTCAATTGGAAGAATTCAAGAATACAAAGACATAAGACCTCAAGAGAGAAGTCCAATAGAAGCAATAAGAAATCAACACAACGTTTGCAGAGATTAGTAGGTTCAAACAACAGATGCGGGAAGCATAAATTGAAAGGAAGGAATCTAATCAAAGATACATATCTGCAGTTGACCAAAAGAAAAAAGAACTAGAAACCTCTTCAACTAAACTAAGTAGGCTCAAGATTGAAAATGAGGAGTAGAAGGAACAGATACAGGCTCCCAATAGAGAAGTAGAGAAGACCACTCTTCTCAAGTTACAGGTTGAGGAGACAGAAAAAAGAAGGGAGATCTTGGAAAGATGGTTTCAAGAAGATCTAGCTCAAAAGTAGGAAGAACTTGATGCAATGCTTAATGAGATCAACAAGATCAAAGAAAAGGACCATTTACAAGTTATGGATAGGACATTAAAAGAATTGGCAAAAAAACCAGGTAAGGTTCCAATTTATGAAGGTACAAGCTCCACATATTTGCACAGTGAGATTGAGAAGACAATTGAACCAAAGAAGAACTTTGTAACTGCGAAGAATGATGCTAAAGTAGTTATAGATAAAGGACGACAACATACTACAACATTGCCTTCAAAGAAGCTTGAAAAATCTTCCAAGTATGTTTGTTTATTTAATGGTTATTGTTTTTCATGTGTTAAATTTGGACATATGGCTAGGGATTGTTAAGTTGTTGACATGTACAACTATCAAGGACCATCGCTGGTATAGGGTAAACACCCGCACATACCCATAGTATGCATTTAACACAATAATGCATCCACAACTGTACCAGCATATTTAACTCAACAATGGAGTCAAATCTTCAGACCTCTAATGGTCATTGGCCCTTTATAAGTTCATTTGTTATTAGAACTTCAATCACCCTACCTGAACCTTCCTATCGGGACTATATTAAAACCATTGAACCATAGGTTATGCCTTTGGTTAACTGTTCGTTGCATATATATAACACCTTTCCCTTTTCCAAAGGGAAACTCATACACAAAACCACCTTTTCCACCTTTATATAGTTCCTGCACAAATTTTGAGGCTATCTTTTCCCTTTATCGCATTTGAACATCCAAGTTCCACGGTCTTACCACTTGTGTGTTGTATCACCCCTTTTCCTCCGATATGCAACTACATAATCGCTATCGGAAACATTATTAGCACTTTCTCCACTGAACCCTTAGAACCATATCAACTATCGGGCACGATAATATACAGGAATACAAAGGAAATTCCCCTCCTAACAGCATCCACGGACTTCAAATACTATAGACCCGCGACTATGATTATCGACGGGTCTGGTATTTATTTAATCCACACTTCTACTGCACTGAACTCCGATGAGTTCGAGATTCGATATTTCGATAATCACTATAGGATATCGCTCATTACCCGTGCCTAACTTCTTCCGCTTTAAATCTTCGACTACTTGATCGCTGATTGGGTTTGTTAACGATATCGCCACATCGCTCATTGGAGTATCATTGGGTTTGTTATCACCGTCCCTTGGCACCTCTGCAATGTGATTGTGTTAAAGAGAGATTCCATACAGGCTGGCATAATTTTATGCTAGAGGAAAAACTTGTGAACCATTTATGAAACCAATGTTTCGGACTAGCTAGGTGAGTCCATCATCAGGGCAATGAGATTTGTGTTTTGAGAAGAGAGATACGTGAAAACCATGGAGCTATTAATAGATGATTAAAAAAAATATTTGATCTCTTATTTTTAATGTCGGCTTAATTGATTCCAAATTATTAATCATTTTTTTTAATTTTAATTTTTTTATTTAATTATATATTTTTTTTTAATTAATGATTTTATATATTAATACTATTAATTTAATATTCAATTTTGATATGTAATATCTGAATGTTATTATTTATATAATATTTATTATTTTATTTTATTTGTAACCTATTTAATATGTTATATATTTATTTATTGTTATTTTATTTGATTATCTATTTTATTATTTATTATTTTATATATATATATATTTATTATATTATATTATTATTATATTATATATATATTATTTTATTTTATTTTTATTTTATTTTAATTTATTTTTATATATTTATTTAATTAATATATTATTATTTATTTATTGATTTCAATTATTTATTTAATTTAATTTAATTTAAATTTTTTTTATTATTATGTTTATAATATTATTTATTATTATTATTTTTGTTTATTTGTTTTTATTTATTTATTTACATTTATTTATTATTCTTATTATTAGTTAGTTATCTATTAATTTATAATTATCCATATTGTTATTAATAATATTATTATTATGAAATATTCTTTTTCATTTTATTTATATGATATGTAATATAAAAATAAGTAACTTGTTATGAATTAGTTTGGATGGGAGTAATTTTATTTATTTTATTTTAATGACTTATCAAATTTTAAGGGAGTTAAATAGATTGATTTATTTGATATAATATTAGGTTAATTTAATGCTTTTTCATTTTATTTAACAAGGGTTTCCAGGTGCTACTTAATTTAAGACCGTCATCCCTATTCAAGTTATTGGAGGATTTCTCAAATTCAATTGCCTCTTTCACCCTTCTTTTTAAATAATGGTCTTCCTTGTGGATTAATTTTGCTTGTTCCATACAGATATAGTGTGAGGAGGAACATGCGTGCTTTGCTAGACCTGAGTTTTCTGACTTGTTTCTTGTAATATCATTAATGTGTTCTTTTAATCTAATTCCAAAGGATCTTCCTGTTTCACCTATATAAACTTTACCGCAAGAGCAGGGAATCGAGTATACTCCTTTGTGATTTCTTGGGTCTATTAAGTCCTTAGCAGACTCAAGCATGTTTTTTAGGGTATTAGGGGGCGTGAATGCAACCATAATGTTATGCTTGGCGAGAAATCTGGCAATTTTATCTGTGGTTCCTTTAATATAGGGTAAGGAGATTCTAGGGTTTTCAAAAGTTTTTCTTTTTTGTTTTTTGGTTATGGAATCTTTAATTATTTTTTGGATAATGTGTTTTTGATAGCCATTGTTTAAGAAGACCTTGTGGAGATGGTTAAGTTCTTCCTCTAGATGTTCAGGGTCAGAGATTCTGGAGGCTCTGGTGGCTAGGGTTTTGATGACATCCACTTTTTGTTTCGGATGGTGGTGGGAGTTTGAATGAAGATATTTGTCAGTGTGTGTCTGCTTTCTGAAGACCTGGTGGCTTAGCTTGCCATTATTCTTGGTAAGGAGGACATCTAAGAAGGGGAGTTGGTTGTCTTTTTCAATTTCAATAGTGAATTTTATGTGTTTAGAGAGGCTATTTATATGAGATAAAATTCTTTAAGTTTATCCAAACCATGTCTCCATTTAGCAAAAATGTCATCTACATATCTTTTCCATTCTTCAGGGGTAAAGGGGAAAGACCTAAGGGCCATTTTCTCAAAGTGTTCCATGTATAAGTTGGCGATCAACGATGATAATGGAGAACCCATTGCAACACCATGTGTTGGCTCATAGATTTTACCTTTGAAACTGAAGTATGACGATTTAAGGCAAATGCCTATTAGTTCCACCATTTCAAGGTCTGTGATTTTCTTCAATACTTCTAAGGCTTCATCCACCGGAATCATAGTGTAGAGAGACACTACGTCAAAGCTAACCATTAGGTCATTGTCACTAATTTCTAGGTTTTTAATCCATTCTATGAAGGAAGCAGAATCTTTGATGTAAGAGGGAGTGTTACCTGATAAAGGTCTTAGCTTGTTCGCAAGATATTTTGCTAACCAGTAAGTGGGTGATCCTATAGTGTTAACTATAGGTCTTAATGGAACACCCGTTTTATGTATTTTAGGCACTCCATAGATTCTAGGTATAATGGCATTATTAGGAATTAATCTGTTCTTAATAGTAGTATGAAGAGAGGAGTTTTTAATTTTGTTACTTACTTGGCGCAGGATTTTGCTGCTAGGATCCTTGTTGAGAATTCTATAACAACCACTCTTGTTTAGGTGTTCTTCCATTTTATGATCATTTCAGATTATCATCTAATGCTAGCTGTGGGAGATTAATTACCATTGATTTACTAATTAAGTTGTTGAACGAATTCCCGTGGGCAACAACCTAAGGAGTATCATTAGATTGCTGCTTTGAGCAATCTAATGATACTCCTCAGGCTGCTGCCCACGGGAATTCGTTCAACAACTTAATTAGTAAATCAAAGATAATTAATCTCTCACAGCTAACATTAGATGATAATCTGAAATGATCATAAAATGGAAGAACACCTAAACAAGAGTGGCTGTTATAGAATTCTCAACAAGGATCCTAGCAGCAAAATCCTACGCCAAGTAAGTAACAAAATTAAAAACTCCTCTCTTCATACTACTATTAAGAACAGATTAATTCCTAATAATGCCATTATACCTAGAATCTACGGAGTGCCTAAAATCCATAAAACGGGTGTTCCATTAAGACCTATAGTTAACAATATAGGATCACCCACTTACTGGTTAGCAAAATATCTTGCGAATAAGCTGAGACCTTTATCAGGTAACACTCCCTCTTACATCAAAGATTCTGCTTCCTTCATAGAATGGATTAAAAACTTAGAAATTAGTGACAATGACCTAATGGTTAGCTTTGACGTAGTGTCTCTCTACACTATGATTTCGGTGGATGAACCCTTAGAAGTATTGAAGAAAATCACAGACCTTGAAACGGTGGAACTAATAGGCATTTGCCTTAAATCGTCATACTTCAGTTTCAAAGGTAAAATCTATGAGAAAACACATGGTGTTGCAATGGGTTCTCCATTATCACTGTTGATCGCCAACTTATACATGGAACACTTTGAACAAATGGCCCTTAGGTATTTCCGCTTTACCCCTGAAGAATGGAAAAGATATGTAGATGACATTTTTGCTAAATGGAGCCATGGTTTGGATAAACTTAAAGAATTTTTTATCTCATATAAATAGCCTCTCTAAACACATAAAATTCACTATTGAAATTGAAAAAGACAACCAGCTCCCCTTCTTAGATGTCCTCCTTACCAAGAATAATGGCAAGCTAAGCCACCAGGGCTTCAGAAAGCAGACACACACTGACAGATATCTTCATTCAAACTCCCACCACCATCTGAAACAAAAAGTGGGTGTCATCAAAACCCTAGCCACCAGAGCCTCCAGAATCTCTGACCCTGAACATCTAGAGGAAGAACTTAACCATCTCCACAAGGTCTTCTTAAACAATGGCTATCAAAAACACATTATCCAAAAAATAATTAAAGATTCCATAACCGAAAAACAAAAAAGAAAAAATTTTGAAAACCCTAGAATCTCCTTACCCTATATTAAAGGAACCACATATTAAATTGCTAGAGTTCTCGCCAAGCATAACATTATGGTTGCATTCACGCCCCCTAACACCCTAAAAAACATGCTTGAGTCTGCTAAGGACTTAATAGACCCAAAAAATCACAAAGGAGTATATAGGTGAAACAGGGAGATCCTTTGGAATTAGATTAAAAGAACACATTAATGATATTACAAGAAACAGGTCGGAAAAATCAGGTCTAGTAGAGCGCGCATGTTCCTCCTCACACTATATCTGTATGGAACAAGCAAAATTAATCCACAAGGAAGACCATTATTTAAAAAGAAGGGTGAAAGAGGCAATTGAAATTGAGAGATCCTCCAATAACTTGAATATGGATGACGGTCTTAAATTAAGTAGCACCTGGAAACCCTTGTTAAATAAAATAAAAAAGCATTAAATTAACTTAATATTATATCAAATAAATCAATCTATTTAACTCCCTTAAAATTTGATAAGTCATTAAAATAAAATAAATAAAATTACTCCAATCCAAACTAATTCATAACAAGTTACTTATTTTTATATTACATATCATATAATAACTATAAATAAAAATGAAAAGAATATTTCATAATAATAATATTTTTAATAACAATATGGATAATTATATTAAATTAATAGATAACTAACTAATAATAAGAGTAATAAATAAATGTAAATAACAAAATAAAAATAAAATAAATAAACAAAATAATAATAATAGAATAAATTAATAAACATGATAAAAAAAATTAAATTAAATTAAATTAAATAAATAAATTGAAAATCAATAAAATAAATAATAATATTTAATTAAATAAATATATAAATGAAATTTATATATTAATAATAATATATTAATAATAATAATAATAATAATAATAATATAATAATAATAATATAATTCAATAAAATAACAATAAATTAAAAATAAAATAAATATATAAATAGGTAAACACATAAAATAAAAATAACTAGATATATAATAATTAAATACATTCAGATATGTCACTCAAAATTGAAATATTATATTCAATAAGATTATTAATATTATATAATGATTTAAATAAAATTAATGATATAATTAAAAAAAAAAAAAATGATTAATAATTTGGAATCAATTAAGCCGACATTAAAAATAAGAGATCAAATATTTTTTTAATCATCTATTAATAGCTGCATGGTTTTCACGTATCTCTCTTCTCAAAACACAAATCTCATTGCCCTGATGATGGACTCACCTAGCTAGTCCGAAGCGTTGGTTTCATAAATGGTTCACAGGTTTTTCCTCTAGCATAAAATTTGATTGTGATTTCAATTGTAGCAATTGATCTTTGAAGATCCAATAGCTGCTGAGTATCAATTCTGGACTTCTCCGCTCGTCCCTTCTACTTGGAATGTTACATTGTTTTCTTCAATTTCTTGGTGATTTTGCTTCTTTAAAGGTTCTGGGTCTCTGTTCATTCGTAGCTCAACTACTCCTCTGAACTCAATTCTTCGAGCTCTCAACATCTCTTTCACTCCAGAGCGCCGCTCTGATGCTTCAATGGGACTCAATGGTCCATTATGATTTTCTAAATCGTTCTCCTCTTTATGCTTTGCCTTTGACTATTTTTGCCTACAATTATTGCAAACCTATGTTTTCACACCATAAACAATCATAGAACATGCATTTCATACATTCTGACATAGTCAAGAAAACTCTGCATATATTAATTTAAAAGCACAGATTACAGCCAAAACACCTTGGTCTCACACAGGTCGGATTCTCAACATTAGTGGCCTCCTCCTGTTGCCTGTAGGCTTACATATATTTATATGGAAACATTGGATCAGATCAATCACATCCTTTCTTTAAATCACTCACTAAAGTCCTAAAGCTCGCTACATATGTACATATATGGCAGAATTTATCCATTCCATCTTTTCTCTATTTTAAAATAGAAAAGCCCCCTGTTTTGCTCAATGGTCCACATCTATTCTCCCTTCTATGACTAAAAGCTTTCACTTGCTCCTAGGATCATGGAACTACTCATGTTCTCATTTATTTGTTTTGAGAGCATTTACATATTCTCCCATTATCTAAAAAGCCTAAATACTACATTGACTTGAGATTTAGGAAAACTATTTCCTAAAATGCATGACCCCCTATGTCTACTATTTACAACGATTTTTGTTGGGTTGAATGCTCTTGCATCAGACTCCCAAAGTAGAAAATATTCATGATATTCTAATCATGTGTCTTTTGGTCCGTCTTCCCGGATCCCAAAATTTGTTCTGTAATTGTCCAGATGCTTTGTTCCCTTGTTGCTGCTGCATTTTTGCTATCTTCTTCTTCTTGTCAATTAGATTCAACCTCTGATTGATCTTGCTTGCTGCTGCTATCATTTTCCTCCATTTGAATTGTTTCATCATCTGCTGCCATATTTCTTCAATTTCTATGTCCAACATATCTTTGGACTGGTCCATCTTCTACTTCATATTTCTTTGTTCCAGGTTGTTGCTGTTGTCTTCTACGTTGGCTTTGCTTGCTGCCATTGTTGTAGACTTTGCCTCTAGTTTTGCTTGGTTTTCTTTACTGACCCTTTCTTTACATGCTTCATTCTTTGGTTTACTTGCTTTGTTTGCTGCCTTCCTATCATCCTTACCCTCTCTCATGACTGAATCATGACTGTTCAACATTCTTTCCAGCAAATTAACTTCTCTGCTCCATGGATCGATTTCTTCCACAGAATTCTCTTCTTTCACTTTTATTTGGCTGTTCACTTGTGCCAAATCTCCTCTAGCATTTGCAACAAAACCTGCACTCACAAAACACTTGTTAAAATTAAAAACATAAGGCTATTATGCCTTATTTCCCTTTGGCAACAATTTATTTTTCTTCTTTGTTTTCTCCTTCTCCTCTGTCAATACATCAATATGCTGATTTGAATTCTCAGCAGAATTCATGAGATTGTCCATTTGTCTCCCTTTCACACCTTCTGTTCTAATGATGTCTTCCTGTTTGGGTTCATAGTAGTGAACTTCTCATCCTTTAGCCTACTGCTAGTTATCTTTACTTTGGAATTGTTTGATTCCATCTTCAAACAATCTCTGCTCAATCTCTCTGATCACATACTCATATTCATTCATGATTTTTATTGAACCTGCAAACAAATTATTGCATCTTCCTGTCTCCATGGCTACTTGAGTCACATTTTCTTCTTCAGAATCTGTAACTGTAGCTTCTGTTCTACCTTCAGGTTCTCTCATCAGTTTCTCCAACAGTTTAATTTCTTCTTCACACTTGGAAAGCACTTCATCACAATGCTCTCTTCTTCCAGCTTCATCCTTTACATGCTATGTTACAGTATTAAAATACAGTCTTCCTTTGACCCTTTTACTCTCAAGGTCTTTCTATTGTAGCAAATCACTACTTCCCTCATTCAAGATGTCTTCTTCATCATACTATATTCTCCTAGAGTACTCCAAACTTTCAACATCTTCAAAAGACTGTCCATCCTCTTCAAAACACTTCTTTGTTGGTGTTCATTTTCCCAAGGTTAAATCCTTTGCATAGGGTTCCTCCTTCTTAACATCTTTCAGTAGATGTCCTTCTTCCCTACTATCTGTCTCAATAGTTTCCATGGCTATCTCCACTATGCCTATCATCATAGTGAATTGAAGATCCTTTACTATGTTTTCAGCTAACATAGTCTCTTCCTGAAGTTTGCCTTCAGTCCCTTGTTGTTCTAAATCCTTCAGATGATTTAGAAATTTTGCGATTGTCTCCTCTTCAATCTCGTCAAGCCCTTCACTTGGTTGTTTGATATCTTTCTCCAGCTATATATGAGATCTATCTATCTCATATTTTTCCAAAACAGAATCTAGATTTTGCTGGTTTTCTTCCTTCTTCATGACAATATCAGCCAATTGTCCTTCACCTGCAAACATAAAAAAATTGTCAGTTTTAAAATCATCAGACCTTTTGGTCTCACTTGAATTTTCAGTCTTCAAGTCTTCATCTTCAGTCAACATCTTCTCATGATGTTTTGAACTATCCCAATAGTCCATGAGATCTTCACTTGATCCCCATTCTTTAGCTTCATTGTAATCTTCACTTTCACCCAGAATTTCTCCTTGTTCTGGTTCACAAATGGAATATTCCATTTCTAACTCAACTTCCTTGAGTTTTTACTTCAGCCACTTTACTTGCTTTTGCTGTAGCCTTCTCTGCATCTCATGCCATTCCACTGGCTTCTTTCTCATGACCAAAACTAGTCTCTAGCTTTCCTCAAACATTCTCCTTAATGCATTAAGTTGTTCTTTTAATTCAGTAACCTCTTTGTTAATTTCTTCTTGACTCATGCTCTTGCCATTTGCTTTAGCATCCTTCTTCTCATATCCTCTACTGTGGCTTCTCTTTGAACCTCTGCTATGACTATCAGTAGTCATCTTCTTCTCTTCTTTCTTCATGAGCTCCTTTGCAACAAGCCTCTACAATAGCCAGTCCTCCTGGCTGCAATCTTACCTCACTAAGCTCTCCTCACTCAGTCTTTTGGTAAGCATGGGTCCTCTGTCTGGAACCTCCCCTTTGAGCAACACCTTTTCTCCTTCTAGGCTTCTACAATCTCTCACTCTCTCTTGAGAACACTTCAGCTGTCCTCTTTGTCCAATCTCTTGTTGGATCCTTCAGGTTCACTGCCACTTCTCTTTTAGAGTATTCTCCTTACTCTGTCTTCAAGAACACATCTGGTTCTTCTCTCACAACTTCTCTTGCTGTCACCTATGCATTAGTATAAAAACACACATTCTTAAATTAAAACAGAACATAACATATTACCTCACCTTCAAGATCTCAACATGATCTTGTTTCACCCATTATTATGCACTTTGAATGGATTGTCCTCTAGTTGGTTTCCAAGTCCTCTTTCCTTCAGAACTTGCATTAAGCAATATTGCTTTCTCCTTCCTTCAAGGAATCCTCTGTTTCTGTTTACTCCAAGCCTCTGCTGGAACTGCTACAATCTTCCAAGAACTTTAAAGTTCCCTCTTACAGATTACAAATTTTCTCTGATACAAACTTCTTCTCTGATACCAGTACTGGTGCAGGGTAAACACCTGCACATACCCACAATATGCATTTAACAGAATAATGCATCCACAACTGTCCCAGGATATTTAACTCAACAATGGAGTCAAATCTTCAGACCTCTAATTGTCAATGGCCTTTTATAAGTTCCTTTCTTATCAGAACTTCAATCACCCTACCTGAACCTTCCTATCAGGACTATATTAAAACCCTCGAACCATAGGTTATGCCTTTGGTTAACTCCTCGTTGCATACATATAACACCTTTCCCTTTTCCAAAGGGAAACTCATATGCAAACCCACTTTTTCTACCTTTATACGGTTCCTGCACAAATTCCGAGGCTATCTTTTCCCTTTATTGCATTCGAACATCGTAAGTTCCACGGTCTTACCACTTGTGTGTGGTATCACCCTTTTTCCTCCGACATGCCACTACACAATCTCTATCGAAAACATTATTAACATTTTTTTCATCCAACCCTCAGAACCATATCAACTATCAGGCATGATAATATACGGGAATACAAAGGAAATTCCCTTCCTAACAACATCCACGGACTTCAAATACTATAGACCCGTGACTATGATTATTGTCGGGTCCGATCTTTATTTAATCCACACTTCCATTGTGCCGAACTCCAATGAGTCCGAGCTCTGATATTTTGATAATCGCTATCAAATATTGCTCATTACCACGCCTAAATTCTTCTGCTTTAAACCTCCGACTACCCGATTGTCTATTTGGTTTGTCGGCGATATCGTCACATCGCTTGTCGGAGTATCTCTAGGTTTGTTATCATCGTCCCTTGGCATCTCTGCAATGCAATTGCGATTTCAATCATAGTCGTTGATCTTTGAAGATCCAACGACTGCTGAGTATCAATTCTAGAATTCTCCACTTGTCCCTTTTACTTGGAATGTTATGCTGTTTTCTTCAGTTTCTCGGTGATTTGACTTCTTTAAAGGTTCTGGGCCTCTACTCATTCGTAGCTCAACTACTCCTCTGAACTCAATTCTTCAAGCTCCCAACTTCTCTTTCACTCCAGAGTGCCGCTCTGATGCTTCAATGGGACTCAGTGGTCCATTACGATTTTCTGAATCGTTCTCCTCTCTGTGCTTTGCCTTCGACTGTGTTTGCCTACAATTATTGCAATCCTAAGGTTTCACACCATAAACAATCATAGAACTTTCATTTCATACATTCTAACATAGTCAGGAAAACTCTGCATATATTAATTTAAAAGCACAGATTACAACCGAGACACCTCGGTCTCACACAGGCCGAATTCTCAACATTAGTGTCATCCTCTTATTGCCCGTAGGCTTACATATATTTATGTCGAAACATTGGATCGGATCAATCACATCCTTTCTTTAAATCACTCACTAAAGCCCTAAAGCTCGTTACATATGTACATATATGGCAGACTTTATCCATTCCATCTTTTCTCTGCTTTAAAATAGAAAAGCCCCCTGTTTTGCTCAATGGTCCACATATATTCTCCCTTTTATGCCTAAAAGCTCTCCCTTGATCCTAGGATCATGGAACTACTCATGTTCTCATTTATTTGTTTTGAGAGCATTTACATATTCTCTCATTATCTAAAAAGCCTAAATGCTACATTGAATTGAGACTTACGAAAACTATTTCCTAAAATGCATGACCCCCTATGTTTACTATTTACAACGATTTTGCTTGGGCTGAATGCTCGTGCATCAACCACCTCTGAATGAATTATCAAGGTACACATGTTCATTTGATGGTTATTTCTTTTTATGTGCTAACTATGGACATGGTTAGGGATTGTGAAGTTTTTGACAGGTACAATCTTTATCTACAAAACCTTAGAAGCAAGTTTGCAGGATCACGATACAGGTTCCACGACGATTTTGATGCAATGTTTAATGAGATCAAAAAGCTCAAAGAAAAGGACCATTTACAAGTTACAGATAGGATAGATAAAGAATTGGCAAAAAGAATAGGTAAGGCAACACTTGATGAAGGTACAAACTCCACATCTTCACATAGTGAGATCTAGAAGACGATTGAACCAAAGAAGAACATTGTAACTCCAAAGAATGATACCAAAGCAGTCAAGGATAAAGGACGAAAATAAACTACAACACTGCCTTCAAAGAAGAATGAAAAATCTTCTAGGTATGTTCATTTATTTAATGGTTATTGTTTTTCATGTGCTAAATTTGAACATATGGCCAGGGAATGTAAAGTTGTTGACATGTACAATTATCAAGCACTACCACCTCTGAATGAATTATCCAAGTACAAACGTTGATTTTATCGTTATTTCTTTTTATGTGCTAACTATGGACATATGGCTAGGGATTGTGAAGTTTTTGACAGGTACAATCATTATCTGCAAAACCCTAGAAGCAAGTTTGTTGGATCATGAGACAGATTCCACGATGATTTTGTCAGAAGAGAATACATGCTAGGTGGGCCAAACATTGAATGTTTCAAATGCCATAACCATGGCTATAGTGCTCACGATTGGAGATATCATATGGAATCACCTATGGACAACATTGAATGCTTCAAGTGTCATAACTATGGGCACATGGCTTGAGATTGCAAGAAAATGAAGGTTTGGAAAAGGAAATAGGTACTGGAAGACCAAGCAGATAAGAAGGTTTCAACAATTATGCTTTCAGGATTTGTAAAAGCAAAAAGTCATGAGGAATTGGCAATTGCTTTAGATAATGACGCAAGTCAAGATGATAGTTTCATAATAGGTTTAGGGGGAGCATAATGATTGAAGGATTACAGATTGACAAAGGAAATCTTCTCTTCAGGGCATGGTCCACGGGAATCGCCATTGATAGACTATTACAAGAGGCTTCTCATTAGGGGGATCATAGGCATATAATAGGTTCACATCAAGCAAACAAATTCTCAGGGGGAGTAACCCTTTGGCATTAATGTCAAAAGGGGAGAGAAAAAACTGAGGAGGAGATTGAAATCTCGAGAAGGAGGCGAAGCATGAAGGCAGGGGAAGTTGTACTCATAGCAGGAGTGCGTGTGTTGCCATTAATGACAAAAGGGGAGATTATTGGATGGTATTGTCATTGATGTTAACCCATGGAGTTGATTGGGTTTGACTTTGACCAAAAACACCAGTAATTGATGTCAAATGGTTAATGAATGCTTCTTAGTAATTGTTGGATTACATCAAGATGGCAAATATACTCTTGGATGGTTGAAAACCCAAGTCCTAGTGTTTGGGTTCCTTGGAATGAGGATGTACTCCAACCTTATCGAGGGTTTTTGAAGGGTCAAACCATTGAGTTTGTGTTGAATATCTAGGTCATTAGATTCTTCTTGAAGAGATGTTTTTGTTGATGTGTGGTACACCCTCTGATTCCTTCTGGTTTGTGAGAAAATTGAGTTTGAATTTGAAGACCTAGTTTTGTGGGCTAAAACCCCAGGGGGTAGAGACATGACACCTTATTCAATATATGACAGGTATCCTCACCGTAATATCATCATGTATAAGTTGAATAACTTCAAGATCCAAAGGTAGCAAACCAATCATTGACTTCACACTTAGATATGACCATATGCACTAAGCCAATCACTGACTTCAAATTTTGGTAGAGCTTAAGGCAAAGAATGTTTTAAAGACTAATAATAATAATAATAATAATAATAATAATAATAATAAAGGTAATTGAATAAATAGTTACCCCTATAGAAAAGTAATCTCAGAGTCACTAACGTTAAATATAATGGGTTTCCTATACATTAAAATATACAATGGATTTCCTAACCATTAACAATGGGTTTCTAACACTTAATTCTAAAACACCTTATTCATGGTTTTAATTTAAATAAAATTAATATTCAATTTATCTGCAATAAATGACTCCAACGTCTATCATTAATGAAGCCCCTAAAAGTCTCCTCCAACGACTACATTAGAAGACCCCTGACAAACACTATGAAAGGAACCTAACAAGCCTACTAAAATACATCATCGCTCAATGTATTCTCAACATAACTTTGAAATCACTCAACTTTTATGTGGTAGATCAACGAAATTTTTTGAGGCAGTCTAAGGTTTGATTTATCCGTGGCTAGGGAAACAACTTCATTCCAATACCATCTTTTACTCGGTGTCCAAGATAAGTTTTCCTTGTATATTTTTGTTGATTTGGTTGGGCATTTCTCGGATGTATAGGCTTCTCGGCCTCCTCTAGAGCTTCACTACAAGTCTTCATTTTACTTAGGTCTCTCTTCAAACATACTTGGTATATTATCATTATTTTTCGGACCTGTATTTATCTCTCAAAATTCAGACATGAGTTCTTCCTCAAAAATTCGAACCTATGGCTTTGGATTGGTGATTCCTTAGCAGGGCATTCCCTTTCTCTCGATCAAATTATTTTAGGACTTTATCCCTTCCTCCTCGAACTTGAGATGTAACAAAACTAATCTATTAATATAGGATTATTCAAAGGTGTGAAGTTAGGATTTGTGTCTTTTGGAAGATTTGTTAGATTTAGGGCTTTGTTTAGGGTTTTACTAGGACTACTTCTAGGTAAATTTCCTAGTCTAATTTAGATCTGGTTAGGGCATCAAAATAAAAGGATTTGAGCCTTGACTACAATAGTGGTATTGTGATCCAGTGATGATATAACTAATTTGATAAAGTGTTTGATGATATACATTATAGTGAAATCCTTAGTGATCCCATGGTTGTCAATATATGACAACGATTCATGCCACAATCTCATTGTGTATAAGTTAAATAACTTCAAGAAGCAAAGGTAGAAACCCAATCATCAACTTTGAATTTTACTGTGGGTACCTTGTTGACAAACCTCTCATTGCAATTTTGAACCAAAACAAAGTGGCACATAAGATTTGAAAATCTTGTGTCTGTCCTATTGTTACAACAAAACAGTGAAGTGATTTGATTCTTTGATGTAGAGTAATGTACAATTAAGTTTGACATTAATGAAAAATTTGACCGTGGTATGACTTGTAGGGTGTGTTTTTGAACAACAAAGCGATCATACAAAACTTTGTCTTTATGACCTTCATTAATGATCTAGTCATAGTTCTTAAATAAAATTTATGAAGCTGTTAGGGAGGTTTTGATAAGAAAAATAGTTGCATCAGTCCACTATACTAAAACAATGAAGATCTGACACTTGAGATCAAGATTAAATGAGATTGATAATATATATAAATATATATATATATATATATATATACTAGTTCATGAGTCTTCCTAAGGTAGTTAAGCTGACCTTTCTCAAAGGATTTTTGTGTTTGAGTCACCAAGTATTTAGTTTGGAAAGATAACTTATTAAATATCTCTGAAGTGGCATACCTAGCAAAATTTTATAATTCCATCCTCAAAATCTTCAACAGTAAGGTATACCTTCAGTAAGAAATCTTGGGATCTGGATAGTGACATCGTTGTGTGGGTTGTCTTATGACAATAGTCTTTTGACAAACAATGACATAATATGATAGATATATGACATAGAGAATTGATAATACATGTACCTTATTTATTTGATAATAAATGTTGTGGTAACACCTACAACATTCTTAACAATAATACTTGACTGCTGTGATTTGACATGTGAATTGACAATAATATAGAATTAACATGTTTGACTATGACATGATATGACAATGATATCAACATAACCCACTAACTTGACACATTAGTTTGACTTGACTCACAAATCTATATGACGTATTGACTTGACATATAGACCTTACTGTGAATTGACATTGAAATGATGTCTTGACTTGACAAAACAATAAAACAATGACCTAGTAGTATTAGGTACCTTTTGTTAAGTATACATTACATTGACATGAAAATTAACAATATTATAGTTGGTTTATGACAACCTCATTGGAGAGTGATATATGTGACTACAGTGAGTGATGATGACTCTAAGGCATTGACTACATGAGCAACAATCTTTACACATATGTTGGTAGTTCTCTATGGGAAGTACTTGAGAACATTTGTAGCAGGTTACATGGATGATTTGAGGGATCTTGGAGTATGCCATTATCATACATTTGGGTTCATTATCTATAGTAGTATAGGGTGTTCGTTGCATTAATATTGGTAGGTAGTGTTGTGAGCTCTTGATGATGAGCAGTGTAGTTGTGTAGTAACAATGATGTGTAGTGACATTGATATGTAGTGATAGTGAAGTGCTGTGAAAATAATGTGTGTAGAAAATCCTGTATATTCACAAGCTAATGCATTTTTCTAAAGCAAGAGACAAGAATCTACTTCTACTCTTTACAGCGGAAGCCCATAAACATCGAGCAAACAATAATCAATAGAGGAAGAAAATCAAAGGCACATAACACAATAAATGTCCGGGAAAGCCACAACTCAAAAACCCCACTATTTATTTTGTATTAATTTGGAAATCAAGATGAAATTACAATGCTTGTTCTCTCTAGAACAATCTAAACACTCAACAAATTCAATCTCCAACTAATAAGGAAGCTCAAGGCCAAAGCTTAGCCTCTTCACAAGCTCTCCAAGTCTCTATTCCATTGTGTATTTCCTATGGAGGATAGGTTGTATTTAAAAGGGAAATAAAGCATCTAAAAACTACACAATCCCTTAAGGATTAGTTCCTCATTGCATGCACTATCAGTGCAACTCAGAAAAATCTAAAACAAATAGTACACTGTCCTTGCACTCTAGTCTCAACTAGGTCTTTCTCAAAATTGACATGCATGAATTTCTGATGAGTAAATATTCAGTTAACTAGAGCTAGTGGAGTTCATTAGTGTCACCACTGACTATTAACTCACTCTTAGTTCTCTCAATTAGTTTGAGAACTAATTTAACTGAACTAACTCATGAAACTGAGTCTTCTATTTTAGAACTCACAATTAACTCATACTAGACTCCTACAAAGTAGGGAGAACATACAAATGACATAGAAATACTTTCAACTTGAATTTCCTACGTTAAGTAAGTAATAAACTTAATTTAACTATTTTAAGCTGCTATGAGAATAGAATTCGAATTTAGTTCATAGTTTAATTCAAAGACAAAATTAAATTGAAATTTCTTGTTGCCATTTCTCAACACTCCCTCTCAGCAAGAAATGGATTATCAACTACCCCGATCCTGTTCCTGTGAAACTCGAATTTACATCTTGACAATGCCTTTGTCAAGATGCTAGCATCTTGCTCCTCTGTGGGAATGTAATCTAACAACATGATCCACCTCAATACACAATCTTTGAGGTGATGATACCGAATATCAATATGCTTGGACCGATCATGAAAAACTAGATTTTCAGAGAGTTTGATACAACTCTAATTATCACAATAAATCACTGTCGGATCTATCTGCTGACCAAACAAACCAACCAGGATTTTCCTCCTCCAGATAGCATCACATCTGCCTGACTTGCAACCATGTACTCTGCCTCAGCCGAACTGAGTGCAACCGATCTCTGTTTCTTGCTGTACCAAGAAACTGCCACTGACCCAATACTAAAGATCCCTCCTAATGTGCTCTTCCTATTGGATGGACTCCTTTCTCAATCTGCATCAGTTAAGCCTTGAAGCTTCACTCCCTCTATCCGTCTATACCATAACCCAAATTGAGTAGTGCCTATGATGTATCTCAATACATGCTTTGATGCCTTCCAATATAGCTTGGTAGGCCTAACCATCGCTTGACTAAGCTAATTAATTGCATAGCACATATCTGGTCGTGAGTTCACCAAGTACATGAGTGAAACCACAAGCTTCTTGTAAACAATAACTTCGACTACTTCCCCTGAAGTAGCATCCTCCTTCCTCCAGTTACCAGCTAGAGGAGTCTCCATGGGTTTACTACTCTCCATGTAGAATCTCCTGAGTATCTCATTGGCATACTTGCCCTGAGATACAAACAACTCCCCATCTCCTTGCCATACCTCCATGCCAAGAAAGTAATGCATGAGCCCCATGTCCTTCACCTCAAACTCTCTTGCAAGGTCCTCCTTGTAAGATTTGATGAGATTCTCATCATATATTAGTATAAGATCATCTACATAAAGTACAATGATCAACAACTTACCTTCCACCACTATGTGATACAGGTTCGTACCTGCTTCACTCTTTGTGAAGCCCAACCCAGTGAAGTAGCTATCTATCCTGGTGTACCAAGCACGAGGTGTTTGCTTTAGCCCATACAACAATCTCTTGAGTCAGCACACATGCTACTCATTGTCCAAGGTTTCAAAACCTTCGGGTTGCTCTATGTACACCTCTTTCTCAATCATGCGATTGAGGAAGGTAGTCTTCACATCCATCTCATGGATCTTCCAACCCATTTGTGCTGATAGTGCCAAAATAGATCTGATTGATGAATACCTTGCAACAAGAGCAAAGGTCTCATCATAGTTAATCCCCTCTACCTGTGAAAATCCAAGGGCCACAAATCTGGCCTTATGTTTCTCCACACTACCATTAGCAACTTGCTTTACCTTGTAAAGCCAACGGGAGCTCACAACTGACTTGTCCTCCCGTCTTGGGACCACATCCCAAACATTGTTTCGAACTATGGAGTCATACTCCTCCACCCTCGCATCAACCCAAATCGGTTGGTGCACTGCTTCCTGAAAGGAAGATGGCTCTGTCACAACACATGCACCCATAAGTGCCATGTATTAGTGTACCTCTCTAGTGACCTCCTCTATCTGCACTGAGAAGAGGGTGCTCCCACATTCTCTCGTGCATCATCCAACAATCTGTCAACCTCTCTAGTGCTCTTTCTTCCTTCTCTGGAAGACTCTGCCTGAGTGGATGTCTCCACTCTTTGAACGTTTGCATATAGCTGCTCCACATCAATCTAAGGCCCTTCAACCTTACGAGCTAAAAGGTCCTAATCAACATGTAGCTCAAGTTCCCTCTCAAGGGATACTCGCATGGCCTTCTCCTCATCAAAACTGATATCCCTGCAAACCACTATCATCTGACTCATTGACATGTACATCCAATAGTTGTGGGGTGTATTAGTGTACCCCATAAAGATCCCCAACTCCACTGTTGGGTCAAGCTTCTTCTATGCATCTTTGGTCACATGGAAATAAACTAATGACCCAAAAATCCCTAAGTGACATACATATGGCCTCTTATCGGAATAAGCCTCCTCTGGTGTCTTCATCTCAAGTATCTAATGTGGGCTACGGTTCTGAACATAAACTGTTGTGTTGCATGCCTCAGCCCACAAGTGTAGTGGGAGGCCTTGATTATGCAACATCACTGTTGCTACCCCTACTATTCTCTTGTTCTTCCTCTCGACAACCCCATTTTGTTGAGGGTTATGGGCTGCTACGTTTAATCCCTTCTATTGCATAGAAGTCCTTAAACTCATTGGAGATATACTAGCATCCATTATCACTCCATAGAGCTTTAACCTTCTTGCCAAACACTTTCTCTACCAATGCTTTGAACTCACAAAATTTGTGAAATTTTGATCCTTTTTTTCTGCATTAAAATTACCCATCATTTACAAGAATAGTCATCAACAAATATAACATAATACCTATGTTTGGCCATGGATGCTGTCGAAAATGGTCCACACACATATGAATGGACTCTCTCCAGAATAGACTCTGCTCGACTGTCTCTGCCTCCAAAGGAAGGCTTGGTGTATTTTCCCAAAGTACAACCCTTGCATGTATCAAATTGCTCAAGCATACCTTTGGGAAGTCTGATAGAGATTTTCTGCAATATATTTAAAGCCCTATGATGCAAGTGGCCCAATCACCTGTGCCACAACTTGTCGATGTCTCGGTTCAACATCCTTTCCGCTTTTGAACTCAAAGCAACACAATCCTCTACCTCCAGCTTATAGAGATTCTAAACTTGAATCCCTATCTTCTTAATTTGACTAGTATGTGTCGAAGGAACACCTTTCCTCTTGAAATGATCACATCATAGCATGTATCCTCAAGCATGGAAACAAATTCCAAGTTCTTCATCAGTTTAGGTACATGTATGACATTCTTAAAGGTGAGTGGATTTGCATGCCCCCATTGAAAAGTAATAGTGACCACACCAGTAACACTATACCTACTGTCATCATCCATCTCGATATGCATCTTGAGATCTTTCTCCTCCAGTTCACTGAATAACTCTTTGTCACTAGTCATGTGGAAAGAAGCTCCACTGTCTAAGTACGAGACACTTCCCATCATTGAAGGCACCATGCATGCAATGAGTGAAAAGTCCAATTTGAACTGGGAGGCCAAAGCCTCACCTTCCGCTCCTCATGAGGACTTCTCCTTGGACTTCTTCAATGGACAATTTGTAGCAAAGTGAGCCATGTTGTAACAATGAAAGCATTTAACTTTCGTTGTGTCCTTCTTTTTACATCCATGATAAGAATATGATTTGGAACTAGAAATTTTACGTTTCCCCTTCCTCTCCTTAATTACTAAGGCACAATTCTCTTCATCATTAGTCTTTGGTGAAGAGCCATCCTTGGTGTTCCTCCTGATGTCATCCTGCATCAAATCTGACCATAGTCGTTCCCAATCTGGCAGCTTCTCTTGACCATTGATAGAGCGTTGATAACTATGCTAACTCTTTAGGAGTCCAAGAAGAGCAAGGCTCACCATATCCTGCCCGGAAACCGTGATTCCAACACCTACAAGTTCATCTTGACATTGAGTGAACTTGGTCAAGTACTTTGGAATCGTTTTGCCTTTCTCCATCTTGATTTTATGAAGTTTATCCTTCAGTGCCAACTTCCTTTGATCACTGCTATTCTGATACAAGTCCATCAATGTTTTCCACATAGAATGTGGGGTTTCTTTCCATGGAGACTCGAGATAATATGATCTCTAACTCCCTCAAGAATTATTCACCTTGCCTTCGCCACACACTTCTTCTACTCGACCAAGTTCTGTGCATCAGTAGTTGCTGGCTTAGGAATTACTTGTTCAACAAATTCCTTCAAGCCATTGTCCTCTAACACAGGCTCCATCCTGTTCCTCCAGGCTATGAAATTTGAACTGCCTTCCTTGGCATACTCAAGCCTCAACCCATGGAACACCATATGCCAATCTTGAAGTATGTATGAAAATTTGACTTTCACTTGCAACCCAGAAACTCAAAACTTCGAAATCTCCTCTAGAAAGGTTATTTTAAATCAACGATATCTCCCTCATCTAAACTCCGATTCAGTCGATTTATTTTTGAATTTGGGTATATTTCCCAAGGAATCTAGATCTACAATTTGTTTATGAAAATTTTGCATAAAAATTTTTCAGATCTTCTCTGCAAACTCTCGGCACAAAAAACACTCTTGTTTTGATACCATGTAGTAAATTCTGTAGATTCACAAGCAAATGCAATTGGCTAAAGAAAGAGAGAAGAATCTACTTCTACTCTTTACAACAGAAGCCCATAAACATCAAGTAAACAATAATCAACAATGGAAGAAAATCAAAGGCACATAACACAAGAAATATCTGGGGAAAGCCACAACTAAAAACCCCACCATTTGTTTTGTATTAATCTAAAAAATAAAGATGAAATTACAATGCTTTTCTCTCTAGAACAATCCCAACACTCAGCAAATTCAATCTCCAACTCATAAGCAAGCTCAAGGCTAAAGCTTAGCCTCTTCACAAGCTCTCCAAGTCTCTATTCCAATGTGTAATTCCTATGGAGGATAGCTTGTATTTAAAGGGAAATAAAGCCTCTAAAAACTACGCAATCCCTTAAGGATGAGTTCCTAATTGCATGCACTATCAGTGCAACTCAGAAAAATGTAAAACAAATAGTACATTGTCCCTACACTATAGTCTCAACTGGGTCTTTCTCAGAATTGACATGCACAAGTTTATAATGAGTAAATATTTAGTTAACTAGAGTAGCACTGGTGGAGTTCATTAGTGTCACCACTGACTGTTATCTCACTATTAGTTCTCTCAATCAGTTTGAGAACTAATTTAAATGAACTGACTCATGAAATTAAGTCTTCTATTTTACAACTCACAATTAACTCATACTGGACTACTACAAAGTAGGGAGAACATACACATGACGACAGAAAGACTTCCAACTTGAATTTCCTAACTTAATTAAGTTTAATAAACTTAATTTAACTATTTTAAGTTTCTATGAGAATAGAATTAAAATTTAATTCATAGTTTATTTCAAGGACAAATTAAAGAACAATTTCTTGTTTCCGTTTCTCAACACTCCCTCTCAACAAGAAAGGGATTATCAACTACCCTGATCCAGTCTTTGTGAAACTCGAATTTACATCTTAACAATGCCTTTGTCAAGATATCAACATCTTGCAAATCCGTGGGAATGTAATCTAACAACATGATCCGTCTCAATACACAATCTCTGAGATGATGATACCGAATATCAATATGCTTGGACCGATCATGAAAAACTAGATTTTCAGAGAGTTTGATACAACTCTGGTTATGACAATAAATCATTGTCGGATCCATCTTTTGACCAAACAAACCAACCAGGATCTTCCTCATCCAGATAGCCTCACATGTTGCCTGACTTGCAGCCATGTACTCTGCCTCTGCTAAACTGAGTGCAACCGATCTTTGTTTCTTGTTGTACCAAGAAATTGCCACTGAGCCAATACTAAATATCCTTCTTGATGTGCTCTTCCTATCAGATGGAGTCTCTGCCCAATCTGCATCGGTGAAGCCTTGAAGCTTCACTCCCACTGTCCATCTGTACCATAACCTAAACTGAGTAGTGCCTCCAAGGTATCTCAATACATGCTTTGACGCCTTCCAATACAACTTGGTAGGCCTAACCATCGTTTGACTAAGATGGTTAACTGCATAACACATATCCGATTGTGTGTTCACTAAGTACATGAGTGAACCCACAAGCTGCCTGTAAACAATATCTTCCACTACTTTCCCTAAAGTAGCATCCTCCTTCCTCCAGTTACCACCTAGAGGAGTCCATGGGTTGACTTCTCTCCATGCAGAATCTCTTGAGTATTTCGCTAGCATACTTGCCCTGAGATACAAACAACTCCCCATCTCCTTGCCACACCTCCATGCCAATAAATTCATGCATGAGTCCCATGTCCTTCATCTCAAACTCTCTTGCAAGGTCCTCCTTAGAATATTTGATGAGATTCTCATCACTTGTTAGTATAAGATCATCTAAATAAAGTACAATGATCAACAACCTACCTTCCACCACTATGTGATATAGGTTCACACCCACTTCACTCTTCATGAAGCCCAACCTAGTGAAGTAGCTATCTATCTTGGTGTACCAAGCATAGGGTGCTTGCTTTAGCCCATACAACGATCTCTTGAGTCGGCACACATGCAACTCACGATCTAAGGTTTCAAAACCTTCTGGCTTCTCTATGTACACCTCTTCCTCAATTATGCCACTGAGGAAGGGAGTCTTCACTCCATCTGATGGATCTTCCAACCCATCTGTGCTGATAGTGCCAAAATAGATCTGATTGACGAGTACCTTACAACAGGAGCAAAGGTCTCATCATAGTGAATCCCCTCTACCTGTGAAAATCTACGGGCCACAAATATGGCCTTATGCTTCTCCACACTACCACTTGCAACTTGTTTTACCTTGTAAAGCCAATGGGTGCTCACAACTGACTTGTACTCTAATCTCGGGACCACATGCCAAACATTGTTTCGAACTATGGAGTCATACTCCTCGACCATCTCTTCAACCCAAACCGGCTGCTGCACTGCTTCCAGAAAGGAAGATGTCTCTGTCACAACACATGCACCCATAAGTGCCATGTATCCAGTGTACCTCTCTGGTGACCTCCTTTGTCTACACCGAGAAGAGGCTGCTCCCACATTCTTCCATGCATCATCCAACAATCTGTCAACCTCTCTAGTGCACTTTCTTCCCTCTCTGGAAGACTCTGCCAGAGTTGATGTCTCCACTTTTTGAACCTCTGCATGTGGCTACTCCACATCAATCTGATGTCCCTCAACCTTAGGAGATAAAAGCTCGTCATCTACATGTAGCTCAAGCTCCCTCTCAAGGTATACTCACATGGCCTTCTCCTCATCGAACCTGATATCCTTGCAAACCAATTTCATCTGACTGGCCGACATGTACACCCGATAGTTGTGTTGATCTAAAGATGATTTGAGGTTGTTATTGATGTCAAACCAAGCAGCACCAGGGGATACCCTAATCTTGCAAGGGAATTTTGGCTTGAAAAATTACTCTATTTTTAGTCAAGGATCGTCTAGATGGATTCTACTCTTCGAGATGTTTCCGTTGATATATGGCACCCCAAGTAATTCTTCACGGTTTGAGAGATATTCATGTCTAAAGTTAGTAACCCCATTTAGTGGGCTAAAACCCAATGGGGTTGTGCCATTACACTCATAATTGTTTTTTTTCAAGGAATAGTCAATAATTAATAATTTTTAAGCTCCTAAAACCCCTCCAACATTCTCTACAGAAGCCCCTCTCAACTCTATAAAAAAAAATCTCATATATCCTCCAAAAGAAGTGATCATGGCATTTTTGCTATAAATTCATTTCTGTAAAGTCTTGGATTCTGAAATTAAAACCCATTTGATTTGCAATCTTGATGAATGTTGTGTTTGAACTTCAAATCTTGGCTCGCTATATTTTCAAAGATATGATATGTGGAAGTTAGGGTTTTTGCAGGCTGCCGAATTTCATCTCAAAGAAGTGACCTTGGGAAAATCATCATAACTCTCTCTCTGAGAAGAGGATTGGAATTATGTAAAACGTGGCAGATAGTGCATGAACTGTAGCTTTATATGTATCAATTTCAGAGCCTAAGGAGGAAACAATGACACATGGCACACCATACATGTTCGCTCTGCTGAACTAGTCCATAATTAGGTCACTGTGAGAGATTGGGCATAACTTTGTCTTGAAGAGTCCAAATCGAGTTAGACCCATGGCATTGAAAAGAAGACTCAGAGGGATGCTACAGGACCAAGGATCACATATTGGGGATCTGAAATCATAGAGATACATCATATTAAATATCATGCTCCTAGAAGGCGAGAAAAACTAGATCAAGTGCTATCAAGGAATGCAGAGGACTAGAATTTCTAGGGCAGCAAAGAGCACGGTGCAACAAAATGATGCAACAAAGGTAAGCTATAGGTAAGTATCTTCTATATATGCATGTTCATCTCTTAATTGCATTAGGTTCTTTTTATTCTAATTTGTTGTTTTTGTTTAGCACTAACATATGCTCTGCAGGATGAGGTAAGTTTTGCTATTATCATGTCATGGTATTTCCTTGAAGACTTTTTGCAGGTATTATATATTCATCAAGAGAAGGTTCAATGCATAATATAATGTTCTAAAGAATGAGAAATGGTAGCATGAAAAGAGCAACAATCAAGGTGCAGAACAACAACATGAAGCTCACCACATGAAGTCTTCAAGTGGGCAACACTGCATATAGACATTGTAAAAGTATCATTGTACAAAGTCATTGTAAAATCTTTTTTGTAAAAGTTGTACAAGTTTCTATCTACCAAGAGTTGAAGAGGAAGTGTTGGGAGGTCTAGGATCATCATTAGGTTGTTGTGTCATAGTTGGGGTTATGGTCTAGTGTGTCGTCTTCTTCTACATCATTCTATATCATTGTAAAGTGGACCATTTTCCTTGGTACATGAGTCCATTATTCTTTTATTCTTCTATAGGGTGCTAGGGTGGTGCTATGCTGGTGCATGAAGTCACCAATAGGTTCAAGCCTGTGAAAACTTCAGGGTGGTAGGGTGGTGCTAGGGTGAGTTGTAGCTCATTGGGTGTTGGGGCATCCGTTCAGTTAACTATTGAAGAATCTTGGGCATTGGAGCGTCCATCTAGTGGGAGCTGGAGAAGAATGCTTTTCTAGATTCTAGGAAGTTGGAACTTTCTTTTCAATTAGAGTTGAAGATTAAATAATTATTAGAAAAGCGTTCAGTGGTTTTTGACCCAGAGGGGGTTTTCCACCTAAAATTTTGTGTCTCCTGTGTTCTTTTATTCACTGTTGTTACTACATAAAGATTAATGATAATTGAGGATTAAATAATGCTGTGAAAATATTTAAATGTGCTAATTGCTAAGGAATACTGATTCATCCCCCCTCTTAGTATTTTCCAACAATTGGTATCAAAGCTGCATAAACATTAATGATAATTGAAGATTAACTAATGCTCTGAAAGGATTTAAAAGTGCTAATTGCTAAGGAATATTGATTCATCCTCCCCCCCCCCCTCTCAGTATTTTCCAACAATTGGTATCAGAGCTTGGTTCCTTTAGTAACAACTTAATTGCTGGAAGTTAGTTTTCAGATCATAGAGATGGGAAAGTCAAAGAATTGAGTTACAAGGATTTCAAAGGAAGTTACAAGTACAACAAAATCTCAAGAAAGTGAGTATTGCATACCAACCCCTAATTTTGATGTAGATAATTATTGGATATGGGAATCCAAGATGGATGTATCTTTGCAGGAACATGGAGTATTGGAATCAATTGTTTCCGGAGACACATCTACCAACGAAGCTAAAAGGTACAATTCAAAGGCCGTGAATGTAATTTTGAATGTTTTGCCAAATTCCGAGAAAACAAAAGTTGGTCAAGGTTCAAAAACTAAAACTCTTTGGGAAAATCTTCATAAGTTCTATTCAACAAAGAAATCAGGTCAAGATGTTATTGAAAACTCGGTTTCTTCTGAGTATGATGAAGAAGGGTTAATCATAGAAGAATTTTCTAAGGAGGCAATCAAGCTTATAAAAGTGCTCAAGGCTAAGAAGATTTGTTCCAATACTCTTGAAGGACAAGTTCAAGGTCTCAAAATTGAAGTTGAAGGTCACAAATGTATTGAAGAGTCACTTCAAAATAAGTTGGAATAAATCAATAGTACAACTACATGAGACCTCAAGAGAGAAGTCCAACAGAAGCAATAAGAACTCGACATAGCATTTGTAGATATTAGCAGGACCACACAATAGATGCAGGAAGCAGAAATTGAAAGGAAGGAATTTGATCAAAGATACATATCCGTCGTTGACCAAAAGCAAAAGTAATTAGAAACATCTTCAATAGAAATAAGAAGGCTCAGGATTGAAAATGAGTAGCAGAAGGAATAGATACAAGTTCTCAACAGAGAAGTAGAGAAGACCAATATTCTCAAGCTATAGGTTGAGGAGGTAGAAAAAAGAAGGAAGATCTTGAAAATATGGTTTCAAGAAGATCTTGCTCAAAAGCATGAAGGACTTGATGCAACTTGTGATGAGATCAACAAACTCAAGGGATCACAAAAAGAATACTTACAAGATAAGACAGATGAAGAAGCAAAAATGAAGCCAATTAAAGATGGTAAAGCTCCAGTTGATGAAGGTACAAGCTCCACAGCTTCACATGATGATTCTAGGAAGGAAGTTGATCAAAGTGAAAAGCCAAAGAAGAATGTTGCAACTACAAAGAACAAGACCATAACAATCAAGAACAAAGGACCACAAGAAATTACAACACCACCTCCAAAGAAGAATGAAAAACCTTCCAGGTATGTTCATTTTTTTAATGGTTATTGATTTTTATGTGCTAACTATGGACACATGGCTAGGGATTGTGAAGTTTTTGATAGGTACAATCATTATCTGCAAAACCCTAGAAGCAAGTTTGTAGGATCACGAGACAGGTTCCACGATGATTTTGTTAGAAGAGAATACATGCTAGATAGGCCAAATATTGAATGTTTCAAATTCCATAACTATGGCGAT
The DNA here is from genome assembly GCA_000404065.3 of Pinus taeda. Classification (NCBI taxonomy): domain Eukaryota; kingdom Viridiplantae; phylum Streptophyta; class Pinopsida; order Pinales; family Pinaceae; genus Pinus; species Pinus taeda. Next base: position 291,458 of record APFE031590052.1, on the reverse strand, counting down.
AACACTCGTAGCTACAGATATCAGATGGAATCACCTATGGACAACACTGAATGCTTCAAGTGTCATAACTATGGGCAGATGGCTTGAGATTGCAGGAATAAGAAGGTCTGGAAAAGGAAATAGGTACAGGAAGACAAAGAAGATAACAAGGTTTCAATAGTTATGCTTTCTGGATTTATAAAAGAAAAAGGTCATAAGGAATTAGCAGTTGCTTCAGATAATGACTCAAGTCAAGATGGCCCGTTAGGTGACTCACTATTTTGAACAATTTGGCTTGTTGACTCCTTAATGCTTGTACAAGAGGAGTCTATGTTGTAGTATATGGCACAAGTCTACAATTGACAAGAAGGTAGTTTGAACAAGATGGTAGTTTCATTAAAGGTTTAGGGGGAGCAAAACAGTTGAAGGATTACAGGTTACTAGGAATAAGACAAGATTAGCCTACAAAGGATATGCACAAGTGGAAGGAATTGATTTTGATGAAACATTTGCACCAGTTGCCAGAATGGAAGCCATCCGGATGCTTCTTACCTATGCATGTTCAAGAAAAATAAAAGTCTACCAAATGGATGTTTAGTCAGCATTTCTGAATGGAGAATTAGAAGAAGAAGTTTACATCGAACAACCTAAAGGTTTTCTACTATTAGAAAATCAAGACTATGTTTGCAGGTTAAAAAAGGATCTATATGGTCTCAAGCAGGCTCCCAGAGCATGGTATTCTCATCTTGACGGATATCTACATCAACAAGGGTTCAAGAAAAGTACTACTGATAGCAATATTTACGTAAAAATAGGTAAAGATAATTTAATAATTGTTGAAGTATATGTGGATGATATAATCTTTGGTAGCAATGATGATCAACTAAGCAAGAACTTTGCTACAAAGAAGCAAAGTGAGTTTGAGATGCCTTTACTTGGTGAGTTGACATACTTCTTAGGGCTTCAAATATCTTAGCAAGAGAGAGGAATATTTATATGTCAAGCCAAGTACATCAAGGAAATGCTCAAAAAATTCAAAATGGAAGATTGCAAATCCATCCTTATCCAATGGTAATAGGTTGCAAATTGAGCATAGATGATGCATCTAAGGACATGGATCAGAGGTTGTACAGTTCTATGATTGGTAGTCTTCTATATGTAACAGCTTCTCCGCTAGATGTTATGCAAGCAGTTGGACAAGTAGCAAGATTCCAAGCAGCACCAAAAGAATCACATATTATTGTCATCAAAATAATTCTTTGATATCTAAAGGGCACAACAGAATATGGCTTGTGGTATCCCAAGGGCAACAATATCATTATTCAAGCCTTTGCAGATGCATATTGGGTAAGAAGCGTTGATGATCGTAATAGTACTAGTGGAGTAACATTCTATCTAGGTGGTTGTCTCGTATCATGGTTGAGGAGAAAACAAACCTCAATCTCGTTATCCACAATAGAAGTAGAATATATTGCAGCAACAACATATTGTACTCAAGTTCTCTGGATGAAGAAAACTTTCAAGATCTTTAGGTCAAGTTTGATGAGCCTATTCCCATATTCTGCGATAACACTAACATCATCAGTATCTCCAACAATCCTATGATGCAATCCAAAATGAAGCACATTCTGATTATATATCATTTCGTTAGAGAGCATGTCGCTAAAAACAATATCAAGCTTGAATATATTGGTACAAAAGAAAAAAGCGTTGATATCTTCACTAAATCTTTACCTCATGAATCATTTGAATATCTTCACTAGAAGCTTGGAATTCTCCCATGTTCTCATTAGATTTTCCTTATTCAAAAAATAAAGGGGGAGTGGAAGTGTGTACAGGTCCACAAGATGCTTGTGTGTTAGGGGGAGTTACCCTTTGCCATTGATGTCAAAGGGGGAGAGAAGGCAATAGGAGGAGGTGACTTGATTGCAAGGGGAGTACTTGTGTTGCCATCAATGCCAAAGGGGGAGATTGTTGATCTAAAGATGATTTGAGGTTGTCATTGATGTTAACCCAAGTAGCACTAGGGGCTACCCTAATCTTGCAAAGGAATTTTGACTTGACAATTTACACTATTTTGAGTCAAGGATCTTCTAGATGGATTCTACTCGTTGAGATGTTTTTGTTGATATATGGCACACCAAGTAATTCTTCACGATTTGAGAGATATTCATGTTTGAAGTTAGTAACCCCAGTTAGTGGGATAAAACCCTATGGGGTTGTGGCATGGCACTCATAATTGGTTTTGGTCATTGAATAGTCAAAAAGTAATAATTTTTTGAGCTCCTAAAATCCCTCCAACATTCTCTATAGAAGCCCCTCTCAACTCTATAAAAGAAATCTCATATATCCTCTAAAAGAAGTGATCATGGCATTTTCACTATAACTTCATTTCTGCGAAGTATTAGATTCTAAAATTAAAACCCATTCGATTCGAAATCCTGATGAACGTCATGACCGACGTTTGGATCTTGGTTCGCTATATTTTGGGAGATATGAACTGTGGAAGTTAGGGTTTTTGCAGGATGCTGAATTTCATCTCAAAGAAATGACCTTGGGAAAAATTTCATAACTCTCTCACTCTCTGAGAAGAGGATTGGAATTCTATAAAAATTAGCGGATAGTGCATGAATTGTAGTTTTCTGTATATCAATTTTAGAGCCAAAGGAGGAAATAGTGACACATGGCACACCGTACAAGTTCGCTCAACTTAACTAGTCCATAATTAGGTCATTGTGAGAGATTGGGCATAACTTTGCCTTAAAGAGTCCAAATCAGGTTAGACCTGTGGCATTGGAAAGAAGACTCAGAGGGATACTATAGGACTGAAGATCACATATTGGGGATATAACCTCATAGAGATACACCATATTAAATATCATGCTCCTAGAAGGTGAGAAAAACTAGATCAAGTGCTGTTAAGGGGTGCAAAGGACCAGACTTTCTAGGGAAACAAAGAGAAAGGTGTAGCAAAATGATGTAGCAGAGGTAAGATATAGGTAAGTATCTTCTGTATATGCATGTTCATCTCTTAATTGCATTAGGTTCTTTTTATTTTAATTTGTTGTTTTTGTTTAGCACTGACATATGCTTTGCAGGATGAGGTAAGTTTTGCTATTATCATGTCATGTGTATTTCCTTGAAGACTTTTCACAAGTATTATATATTCATCAAGAGAAGACTCAATGCATAATCTAATGTTCTGAAGAACGAGAAATGGTAGCATGAAAAGAGCAACAATCAAGGTGTAGAACATCAACAAGAAGCTCAGCACATAAAGTCTTCAAGTGGGCAACACTGCATACATACATTGTAAAAGTATCATTGTACAGTCACTATAAAAGCATCTTTGTAAAAGTTGTACAAGTGTCTATCTGCCAAGAGTTGAAGAGGAAGTGTCGAGAGGTCTAGGATCATTATTAGGTGTTTGTGTCATAGTTGGGGTTATGGTCTAGTGTGTCGTCTTCTTCTACATCATTCTATATCATTGTAAAGTGGACCATTTTCCCTGGTACAAGAGTCCATTCTTCTTTTATTCTTCTATAGGGTGGTAGGGTGGTGCTAGGCTGGTGCATGAAGTCACCAACAGGTCCAAGCTTGTGAAAAATTCAGGGTGGTAGAGTGGTGCTAGGGTGAGTTGTAGCTCATTGGGTGTTGGGGCATCTGTTCAGTTGACTACTGAAGAATCTCGGGGGTTGGAGCGTCCATCCAGTGGGAGCTAGAGAAGAATGCTTTTCTAGATTCTAGGAAGTTGGAGCTTTCTTTTCAATTGGAGTTGAAGATTAAAAAATTATTAGAAAAGTGTTCGGTGGTTTTTGACCTGGAGGGGGTTTTCCACCTAAAAGTTTTGTGCCTCCTATGTTCTTTTATTCACTGTTGTTACTACATAAACATTAATGATAATTGAAGATTAACTAGTGCTCTAAAAATATTTAAAAGTGCTAATTGCTAAGGAATACCAATTCACACCCCCTCTTAGTATTTTCCAATAAGTTGTGGGGTGTATCAGTGTACCCCACAAATATCCCCAACTCTGTTGTTGGCTCAAGCTTCTTCCATGCATCTTTGGTTACATGGCAATAAACCGATGACCCAAAAATCATGAAGTGACCAACATCTGGCCTCTTTTCGAAATAAGCCTCCGCTGGTGTCTTCATCTCAAGTATCCGATGTGGGCTACGGTTATGAACATAAACCACTGTGTTGCATGCCTCAACCCACAAGTGTAGTGGTAGGCCTTGATCAAGCAACATCGCCCTTGCTTCCCCTACTATGCTCCTATTCTTCCTCTCGACAACCCCATTCTATTGAGGGTTATGGGGTGTCGTCAACTCTTGTTTAATACATTTTGCTTCACAAAAGTTCTTAAACTCATTGGAGACATACTCACCATCGTTATCATGCTGTAGAGCTTTAACCTTCTTGCCAAACTCTCTCTCTACCAATGCTTTGAACTCACAAAACTTTGTGAAAATTTGATCCTTTTTCTGCATAAAAAATAACCATCATTTATGAGAATAGTCATCAAAAAATATAACATAATACCTATGTTTGGCCTTGGATTCCGTTGAGAATGGTCCACACACATCTAAATGGACTCTCTCTAGACTAGACTCTTGTCGACTGTCTTTTCCTCCAAAGGAAGACTTGGTATATTTTCCCAAAGTACAACCCTTGCATGTATCAACTTGCTTAAGTGTACCTTTTGGGAAGTCCAGTAGAGATTTGCTGCAATATGTTCAAAGCCCCATGATGCAAGTGGTACAATCGCCTATCCCACAACTCACCGATGTGTCGGCTCAACATCTTTTCTACTTTTGAACTTAAAGCAACACAATCCTCTACCTCTATCTTATAGAGATTATGAACTCGAATGCCTATCTTCTTTGCTTGACCCATGGCTATGTGTCAAAGGAACTCCTTTCCTTTCGTAAAGATGACATCATAACCTCTATCCTCAAGCATGGCAACAAATACCAAGTTCTTCGTCAGTCCGGGTACATGCATAACATTCTTCAAGGTGAGTGGAGCCACATGATTCCTCTGAAAAGTAATAGTGCCCACACCAGTAACACTATATTTACCATCATCACCCATCTTGATATGCATCTTGAGATATTTCTCCTCCAGCTCATTGAATAACTATTTTTCACTAGTCATGTGAAAAGAAGCTCCACTGTCTAAGTACCAGACACTTCCAATCATTAAAGACACCGTGCATGAAATGAGGGAAAATTCCAATTTGAATTGGGAGGTCAAAGCCTGACCTGCCGCTCCTCATGAGGACTTCTCCTTTGACTTATTCATTGGAGAATTTGTAGCAAAGTGAGCCATCTTGTGACAATGAAAGCATTTAACTTTGTCGTGTCCTTCTTCTTATTATCCATGATAAGAAATTTTACCTTTCCCCTTCCTCACCTTATTCGCTAAGGCACAATTCTCTTCATCATTAGTCTTTGATGAAGAGCCATCCCTGGTGTTCCTCCTTATCTCATCCTGCATCAAATCTGACCATAGTTATTCTCAATATGGCACCTTCTTCCAACCATTGACAGAGTCCTAATAACTATGCCCACTCTTTAGGAATCCAAGAAGAGAAAGGCTCACCATATCTTCCTCGGAAACCATGATTCCAACACTTCCAAGTTCATCCTGACATTGAGTGAACTTGGTCAAGTACTTTGGAATCGGCTCACCTTTCTCCATCTTGATTTTACGAAATTTATCCTTCAATGCCAACTTCCTTTGATCACTGCTATTCTGATACAAGCCTGTCATTGTTTTCCACATAGCATGCTGGGTTTCCTTTCCATGGAGACTCAAGACAATATGATCTTGAACTCCCTCAAGGATTATCCACCTTTCCTTCACCATACACTTCTTCCACTTGGTCAAGTTCTGTGCATCAGTAGCTGTTGGCTTAGGAATTACTTGTTCAACAAATTCCTTCAAACCATTGTCCTCAAGCACAAACTCCATCTTGCCCCTCCAGGCTATGAAATTTGAGTTTCCTTCCAAGGCATACTCAAGCCTCAACCCATGGAATGCCATTTGCCGATCTTGAAGTATGTATGAAAATTTGACTTTCACTTGTAACCCAGAAACTCAAAAATTCAACATCTCCTCTAGAAAGTTGATTTTAAATCAATGATATCTCCCTCATCCGAACTTTGATTCAATTGATTTCTTTTTTGAATTTGGGTATATTTTCCCAAGGAATCTAGATCTACAATTTTTTTCTAAAAATTTTGAACAATTTTTTTTAGATATTCTCTACAAACTCTTAGCCCAAAAAACAACCTTGCTCTGATACCATGTAGAAAATTATGTAGATTCACAAGCTAATGCAATTTGTTAAAGCAAGAGACAAGAATCTATTTCTCCTTTTTACAACAGAAGCCCACAAACATCGAGCAAACAATAATCAATAGAGGAAGAGAATCAAAGGCGCATAACACAATAAATATCTGGGGAAAGCCACAATGCAAAACCCCACTATCTGTTTTGTATTAATCCAGAAAATAAAGACGAAATTACAATTCTTGTTCTCTCTAGAAAAATCCCAGTGTTCAAGAAATTCAATGTCCAAATCAAAAGCAATCTCAAGGCCAAAGCTTAGCCTCTTCATAAGCTCTCCAAGTCTCTATGCCAATGTGTAATTCCTAAGGAGGATAACTTGTAATTAAAGGGAATTAAGCCTCTAAAAACTGCACAATCCCTTAAGGATCATTTCCTGATTGTATTCACTACCAGTGCAACTCAAAAAAATCTAAAACCAATAGCACAATGTCCCTGCACTCTAGTCTCAACTGGGTCTTTATCCGAATCGACATGCATGAGTTTCTGATGAGTAAATATTTAGTTAACTAGAGTAGCACTGGTGGAGTTCATTAGTGTCACCACTGAATGTTAACTCACTATTAGTTCTCTCAATTAGTTTGAGAGCTAATTTAACTGAACTAACTCATAAAAACGAGTCTTCTATTTTACAACTCACAATTAACTCATACAAGATTCCTACAAAGTAGGGAGAACATACACATGACGACAAAAAGACTTCCAACTTGAATTTCCTAAGTTAAGTAAGTTTAATAAACTTAATTTAACTATTTTAAGTTTCTATGAGAATAGAATTCGAATTTAATTCACAGTTTAATTCAAGGACAAATTAAACTAGAATTTCTTGTTGCCATCTCTCAACAATGTGTAGTTGAGCAGTGACAGTGATGTGAATTTGAGTAGTGAGCTTGATTTACAGTATTGTGCAGTGATTAGTTTGGGAAGAGCAACATTGTACAATCATTAGTGGTTACCAGGATTTGATAGGGTATAACAATATCTTCTTTACAACATTATTCTATTGATTCAAAGCATAGGGGGATCCAATGTGAAAATTGTGAAATGCGATCTATTGACTCTTCTGGGTGATTGGAATCACCTTCAGGTTGTGGCTTGAGAACACTTCATGGTGGTAGGGTGGTGCTAGGGAAAATTGTGGCTTGCACAGGGCGTTATGGCATCCATTCAGTTGTGGCTGATAAATTAATAGGGAAACGAAGCATCCTTTCCGACAATAGCTGGTAAATAGAGTGTTGGGGCACTCATCAGGTTGTGGCCTGATCTACAGGGCATTGGGGCGTCCTTCTGGTTGCAACATGATATTAGGGTCTAGTAGCCTCCTATAGGTTGTAACCCGTGAATTAGGGGGTTGACGCCTCCCTCAGTTGTAGCTGAAATTTGGGGCATCCTTTTGGATGCAATAAATTTTATTTTAATAGGGAGAAGACAATTACTAAAGAAGCATTCAATGGTTTTTGACCTGGAGGGGGTTTTCCACTTCAAAATCTTTGTGTCCTCTGTTTTATCTTTCTGCATTGTTGTATGGTGTTGTCTACTGTTGATTATTGTTTATGATCATTTAAAGAAGAACAATAATAATAACTGAAGATTAACTAATGCTCTGAAAAAAGATTAAAAAATGATAATTGCTAAGAAATATTGGTTCACCCCCCTCTTAGTATTTCCAACAATTAGTAATAAAATTTCTATATATATTTTAGCACAAAGCTTTGGGGTTCTCAAATATGCTGATGCTGCTTAGGTCATCATCATATTATTCAAACACATCTTTGTTGGAAGCTTTCTTCTTTAACTTCTACAATAGCACGAAAATCAACTTTAACACTTCTTTTAGAACATCCAAGTCTTGTTTACAACTTTTCCAATCACAAATATCTATCTGTAATGCTTCAACCATTATCTTTATCCTTTTTTCAATGTATTTATTATAGTTGTCACATTATGCCCTCCCTCTCAACTAAGGAGATATACACTTTCTTTCATCTAAGCTCCCTCTCAACTTAGGGAGATCAACAATAACATCAAAGAAATTTCAACCTTTCAAAACTTCATTTCTTTAGGAACATCATTCTTTCTTATGGAAACAGAGCCATTTATTCATCATCATTATTCTTACAACTTCCTTTATCCATTATCAACATCATTATTGTCAAGTCATCTTTAATTATGAACATCTTCAACATCTCAAAGATTATGTACCTGCAAATATTCAACAACATGTACAACCAAGTACAAATATACAGAAGCATGAAGTCAACTATATCAAAATAAGGTCATTACAATGGAAGCATCAAAATAATCAAATTTAGACATCAGATACCTAAACCTAGTTAGGTTCATAGTTAGCAAGGTTTACATCTTTTATATTCTGGTCTTCAACAACTTGCTAGGGTTTTTCCTAGGTTCCATCATCGAGACTTAAAGCCTTCGATATTAGCAACTAAATCAAGTTTGAAATCCAATCATAACACTTTACATATGGGGCTTCAATATTATGCCCTAGAATTTCATTACTAGGGTTTTGTCACAAACCCTATATTTCATTATGAATATCAACAATATACTAACATTTCATATCCAGGGTTTCATTATTATTTCCTTTCATATACTAGCATTTCATAACCATGATGCAAGCATTACAATAATTATATTTTTCTTCTTTTCATCTCTTTACATAAAAATGCAATTACATGTCATTATGAAGACTGAACCTAGTTACACTTTTCAACACTACCTTTTAACTAGGGAGGTATTCATAATCATACTTGGTCATTCTCAATTTGAATAATTTCTCATAAGAAGAATCAGATCGGTAACCCATATGTTTAGCATCATATCAACCAACATTATCACCTAGAAAGGCCTTGAGTAACAACTCTATCTCTCCATAAGATCTGAGCTCAATGCTGGTGAGGCCAATGATTCATAGACACTCTCATCATTGTCTCTCTCGGAACATACCCCACCTAGGTTCTCAAGCTGTGTTCCATTATGACTATTCTTATCTTGGATTCTGAGTCCTCAAAGAGTATTGGTCCTCCATGACTACTCTTATCTTGGATGCCCTATTTCATCCTCAAAGAGTATCAGATGCCAAATGATTACCCAATCCTCTCATTCTGTCTTCCCAAGTGAAGACTAGAATGATGTGTCTATCTCTCCCTCTCAATTAGGAAGGACATATCTATTACAATAAAGGAATTTATTCATTCCTACTCAAGAGATGTACCTAAGCTCCCTCTTGGATTAGGAATTTACAAGTTTCTTCCAAGTAAGAAACATCTTTCAAGACTCCCTCTTAATTAGGGACCTACAACAACTTGGTTGGAGATGATGGGACAACCAACTAATTGAAGAGATCCTTCCATCATTGTCATTACTTTCCTTTGTCACAAAGTCTTCATCTTTTGAGACTTGTCCATAGGAAACAAACCATCCATCACTTTTATCCACGAGTCAGTCATGTCATCATTCCTCTTATCAGAAAGTGATATATTAATCTACATCTAGCATTGCTTCATGTTATGCTACCTTCATCATGCTTTCTTCTTTCGAAGGTTCTTGCATCCTTCCACATGCTTCTCTTGGAAGACATTCACAATTATTCCCTTTGGTAGCACTGCATAAGCCCACCCATATACTAGTTCATAAATAATGAATACTTAAATCATAATTACCTGATGGTCTTTTAACATGACATATTCATGTACGCATCAACATCCTGCATATATGTTGACATATCTCCTAAAGATATGTATTGTCAAGGGTGTCCATCTTTTCTAGATTTCAATCAGAGTCTCCATATCTTTCTCAGAGATATCAAAGTCAAATCTTCCTGGTCTTTCGGATGTTGATTGCCTTTACCATTGTTGCATATGATCTCTTGCTTCCTTTCTTCACACATTTCATTCCCATGAGCTTTAGAGTTCCTCAGTTGTAGTTAACCACCTCATATTCCATATGAGGACATATTATGTTGATTTCATCTAATACATATGTGACCTGTTAGTGTCAGTATTTCCAGCCTTCCTCCAGTGATCAAATATGCTCTTACAAAGTGGTTTCAGAGTGTTAAGGTCAAATTTTGTCATTTCAAAAAGTTTTCAAGCAAAATTTGGTCAATGGGCATTAGGTCTAGGGTTTGCTTTAACTCCTTCTAAAGTTGCCCAAATGCCAATCTATGTCACTATTCAGCTGAGTATATCATCATTCATAGGGTTTTGATTATCATCTCGGTGTCTAATGAGTCATCTTACACCTTGTCCATGCTTCAGCTGCACCTAGGCAAGGTCATTTCCCCCTCCTAGGGTTTTGAAGGCAATTTTTCTTGGGCGGTCAAATCATTAGTAAAACTTGTATCCAGATGTTCATACACCTTCCCATATCCTTAAAGTACCTTATCAAACACTTCCCATCCCTTAGATCCGCCAAATTCCTCATTTTTCCACAAACCCTAGTTTCTAGCTACAACTTGGCAATTTTCTAGGTTGGGCCTGTGTTTTTCCCTTTTGGACCCTTTCCCCTCACTCAATCTCCGAGATTCCACTTTCCCTTGCTCCCCAATATCCCTCCCCACTCCAAAAAATTTCCCCAAGAATTTATAAGCCCCCTATGCCCTTCATTTCGCTCCATTTCCACAAAATTCCTTGTTTCACACATCGGGACAAGTCGCACTCAAATGATGTTCCAGAGCAATAAAAGTGAATTTGGGAAGACTGAGAGAGGCTTTTGTCCACAACATGCCAAAAGAAGAAAAACTCTTTCACGTTTTTCACAGGTGTCATGGTTTGAGAGAAATGTCAAGAATTCCGTTGCCTCAGGAGAATCAAAGACACCTCTAAAGTGACCTTGGGAAAATCAAGTTTTCTCCTATCTTGGTTGGCCAAATGATTTGTTTGATGGGTAAAATGATAACTAGGCACAAAGAGATTTCCAATGAGCTATCATGAGCTCAATTTGGGGTTGAGGAAGGCATTCAAAAGTTGACTGCAACAACACTCTTCCTTGAGGCAGCCTCATTTGGCACTTTTTGACCAGTCTTGGGAGATTTGATTTTTGATAGGTAAAATTAACTCCAAATTGAAAAATTCCAGTTGGGTTGGAAAGTAGACTCAAATAAATTTCCAAAGAGCTATCTTGCACCTGATTCTAACACCGGGAAAGCCTCCAAAAGCCTCCTCCAAAAGGGCGCGACCCGTCAGAGGTGCGCGACCCGTCAGGGCACCTCCAGCAATGTAAAAATTACACTAGCGCGACCCGTTGGGGATTTCTCCACAGAAATTTTCCAGTGAGCCACAAATCAACTTCTTTCTCCTAAATTTCTTTAGGTAGGCCTCTAAATCATGGTGATTTTGCTTGGTAAAGAAAAAATGAGCATGGAAGATGTGTCAAATGCCATCAAGATGAAATGGGAAAATTCATTTGTATTGTGCTTAAAAAGGTCAAAGTGCAAGTGTGCTAGGGTTTATTGTTGTTTCATGGTTTTTCCCTTGTAAGTATTCTCCTCTTTCCCCTTGTCACTTTCCTTGTATTTCCATATAATTTCCCCTACTAATTTGTAAAAGAAATACAAACCATACCCTTCTCCCTAAACACTAAAACTCAAACCCTAACCCTACCTCTCCATATGCCCATGTAAACACATGAATTTGATGATGCATATGCAATGATTTTGTTTGCAATGTTTTCCCTAAATTCCCTGTTATATACATGTATTCCCATTTTCCTTTCAAAAATGTCCGTCCCCTAACATTCCCCTCATGTTCATTGTCCCCTTGAAACAACAAAGAAATCAACACTTTTATAGGCAGAAATAGCAGTACATTTTGTCCACTTTGCTCCTCAAACAATGTCAGAAACCGAAACCTATGAGCATAGTGATGACCAAGCATCAAGTTCAGAGATTGGGGTACAGAGGAGGCCTCATAAGTGTGGAAAGGGTGGTCATCATAAGAGAGAGGAGCCCACTTCTTTGACAGATTTACAGGCTTGTCCTATAGCAGTCTCATGTTTCTGGTATATGCAAAAAAGGAAAAAGAGGCTCGATCCCCTCCATATCTTGGCTGAGGCCTCACTGAAGGATCAAGGCACTAAATAGCCCAGCCACAACACAAATCCCAAGAAATTTTGAAAATTTTGGGTCAATTTTGATTTTTCAGGCAATTTACAGGTTTTCGCTCATTAACGGGTCTCACCCCCCGTGAGACCCTTCATTCCGGCAACTCCATTTTGCAAAAACTCAGCATTTCTAGATTTTTCATGCAAAGTTACATATGCTCATGGATGGACTTGAGATTTTATGAAGTTCTGGGCCTCCAGAAAGTCAAAAAACATGCAAAATTTGACTTTCTACCACTTTTTTGAACTGCAGAAAGCTGTCTTGGGAGAATTGATTTTTGACAGGGCAAATGAACTCCAAATTCAAAAATTCCAATTGGGTTGGAAAGTAGACTCATAGACCTTTCCAAAAAGCCCACTTTGGATCAATTTGGCCACCTTCAAGTGCCCCAACCATGGCTCCAAAGGGGCGCGACCCGTCAAGCAGGGGGGCGCGACCCGTCAGGCAGAATTGTCCAGAAATGCACTGTACAGCCCAAAAAACGCAGATTTGACTCAGTTTGACTTTTTGAGGTGAATGATGATTCTCTTTGATGTAATTATGGTATTTTTTAGACACTTTTACCCTTATGTAACTGTTCTAGAAGATTCATTCATGAAAAGGATAAAAATTAAATGAATGAATTGGTTTCCAAGTTTATAGAGGCAAGTTGTTTTGACTGCCTAGTTTGTAGTGCTTAGTTTAGAAGTGGTTGAAACAGCTCCTAGGATAGTGAGCTCGAGCCATGGACGCAGGGAAAGAGGTTAGATCATCTATATTATGTACTTTCTTGCTCATTTTCGTGGTTGGACTCTTGAGGGAGAAGCTATCATTGTATTATTTCACTGTATCTCTGCAATTTTTGGCTAAGGAAGACCAGGGTTTTGCAGTCCTCTTTGGGATTCTTGTGGACTCATGTGTTGATGGTGTGTTTCTCAATGTTCTTTTAAGTTTTGTTATGTGATTCATTTCCTTTCTTTACTTATGCACATTAAACAAATGAAGTGTTAAAGTAAGAATTCATGCTTGCCATGCTCCGCTTTTAAATTTGTTTAATTTCAATGTTTTCTACTGTCTAAAGAGAATTCAAAGTTATTGTTTGCTCTCTTTAGCTCTCTTTCTTTCATTCCTGACCATCCACTTTAGTTAAAGGCATCAACACTGTCTCCTACCTCGCCCCAAGGAACCCCCTGCAGAAACTGTGTCCCATCCCCGCACCCAAGATTGCCCTCTCCTCAATTTGCCACCAAAAAACCCTAAAAAACCCAAATCAACCCTTTTGATAAGTTTACTAGCCTAAAATAAGTGTTACCCTACTGGTCATCTCATCTATTGAAGATTTTACTGAGATTGACCGGAGAGAGCCTTCTCCTGCCCCGTAGGGCTAGCTACGAGGCTAAATGGTTTGATGTTGCCTTGAGGTTTGCTTTTTTCAGCCTGAGGTGAAATTTCAAGCGCTAACAAGTTTCACTAATTTCCCCTAAGTACTAAAGGCACTTACAAAGTTAGAGGGGCTCAGAGCATTTCTTTGACTTTTGGAGGGACCAGACCCTCAGCCTAATAATTTGGAATACCTAAAGTACTTAAATCCCCTTCCTCAAAAATTACCCCTTCATATAGTCACTCACTCCCTTTATAAATCTTTTCCTAAGTAAAATACTATTTTACTTATGGAAATTAAAACATTCTCCATATAAACCCTCATATTCGTTTAGCTTAAGTTATAAATGTTATATGATGAAATATACTTTCGGAAACGTTTTATCTTAGTGCATGTTGAATTTCCACAAAGTTATACTAACTTTTAATTCGTAGTACTTAACTCTCGAAAATAAAACACCCATTACCCTTATTATTATTAAAAACCCAATAAATTATATATCTCGCCTTTGGTTGCAAAATAACCATAATAACATCGATAATTGGGATTAATTAGTTAAAACGTAACTAATTAAGAACCTCGACCCCGCCATGTTAAATGAGGATTAATTAGTCACCAAGATTAATTAATAACTTAGTGACCAATCAGATTGCCCCCGATATGAGTAACTCCTTTAATTAATATCGGGCTCGCCCTCCATTATCCATCAATCACATCATTACCCCGACCACCATTTGATCGGATCCCTCAGATCCGACGGCTATCGCCCATATCACACAGGCCTTTTGGTCGACCTTTAGCATGCGTTGTGAACGGTTTCCAAAATAGTGCCAATGCTACGTGTTGAAAGATGTGTGGAATCACGCGTTCCTCCCTAAAAACCATTTACCTCCCATAAGCGGTGTGATGAAACCTGCTTATCACTCCCGCTTCTCACTCTTCGCATATGACAAATTGTCCACTGTTCATTCAAAACTTACCCACCAATACCAACCATTTACCCATTTAAACACAAAATCCCCAGTTTTGCTCGTTTTCACTTGATTGTGCAGTAAAACCCTATGTAATCCATCTGTGCCACCGAAAGCCTCCGTTAATCGATTCGAGCATGGTTTACCTCCCGAAAAAAATTCTGGACTCACTCCACAAACCTTTCAAGCTCAAATGAAACCTTTTCGACCTCCCCTGCAAACCAATGCTTTCTTAACAGTTTGTTTTGTTTACAGGTGATCAGAAGACCACAACCTTGGACAAACAGTCTTAATACTAGTCATAAGACCTGTTTACTCCAATATTGTTATCAAATCTATTCAAATAGAGATGGAAGGTAAAAGGACATAGTAAAAAAAAATCAAAGTGTATCAGGGTTAAAGAATATCAGATTGAAGACCAAGTCAAGTAAATCATCTACCATGAAGATAAAAAGCAGGGAAGACAGTTACTGAGCATACAAATTCATGTCAAAGTGAAGACAGATGAAAAACAAACGGTAAAAAGTAAATAGTAAAAAGTAAATATGGATGTAGTAAGGGTTAAGAAGATATGAAAACTCTTTCACCAGCAACAATGAAGTTTATCCAAAGTAAAAGTAAAAATCAGTTAAAATAACTTCAAGGTTAAAAGATGAAATCAGAGTAGAAATGGTACATTCTTCATAAATTTTCTGTTTAAGTCATAGTTTTGTAGAAACTATTGTGGCCAATCCAAGAAGTATTTTATGAAACTGGAGGAGGTTTTTGTTCCTAACAGGCCAATCTACAAAACGTCTCTCATGTTTTACATAGGTCTTACCAGAAAGGAGATAAGTGCATGTCTTCACAGCCTATTTTTCAGTTTGTGCAAAGTCCTCTTTTTGACATCGTTTGGCAGAGCATATTGTGAACAACTGGTGCTGAATTTTGAGAAACTGAGAGAGGTTTATCTCAAAAACATTCCTATCTACAAAAACCTCTTTCACGTTTTACATATATATCACGGATTGAGATATACAAGCGTATCATTGGGCCCTAAGTTTGTAGAATTTCCAGGGCAGAAAGCACAAAGGAAAGATGCAATTAGTGACTGGGATGCCTCATCATCAACTAAGAGTTGCTATCAAATTCAACTTTCTCTTCTTTGTCACCATAAATCCATAGAAATAGTGCCAAATAGATTCATCAGTTTTGAATGTCCTTTATTTAAGTTCTATTAATGTAAACAGTTGGAGATATTTGTAAAACCAATCTTGATATTTTTTTCAAGATATTTCAGTTTACAATTAGTATAAATACTTCTTCATTTGAAGTATTTTGGGGTGGATTCTTAGACATTTCTGTAGTCAATATACTTTTGGAATTGAAGCGCTATTGAACAACTTTTGTATGGTTGGCTGGAACAAAGTAATAAAGCAAAGGACTTTTACAGGATACCTGTGTCAAACGAGAAACAAATAAGTATTCTATATCTTGTGTTTTTACAATTTTCTAGTTTAAATATTCATATGTGTTTCATATCTGAATGATAAACGAAAAATTATATTTCAGAAAGAGATTTACTGCATTTTTTCTTTAAAATCATTTATATTCTTAATATTTTCTTCCAAACTATCATAAGTAGGGAATTATTAATTGCTCCCTGCTTTTTAGTTTATCAGTGTGACCATTTAACAAAAAATTCTTAATTGCTTTTTGTTAATGAACACCCACTTTCCCTCATCTTAAAATTTGTTGAAGGATTCTTAATTTCCCTTCCTCCCTTTCAAGACCATTTCACCCTTTGAAGCTATCATTTGTCTCTTGTTTAGCTATCTTGCCCTGTGAAATTCTCCTTTGTTAAATCAACCTGATCCAGTTAAGCCATCTTTAGTTGATTCCATAGCCCAATGGCCTGAAATACCTTGTTCTATCCATCTGCTCCTGAATTCCACCACCAAACAAAATCAAAACCCACCAAGCTTTCATAACTAGCCTAATATTCCATAAAAAAAAGCTAAATCATAAATAGAGAGCCCTCTCTAGACTTAGGTTGGCTAGAACCCGAGTCTAAAAGATTGGTTTGTGGTTACCTCGGAAATTTCTTTCTTTAACCTTCAGAAAATTCTGAGTGATAACATCAGGGAATGTATTCCAACGAGATACTCAAAAGGTTCCACATGGAGAGAAGTAAACCCATGGAGACTCCTCTAGTAGGTAACTAGAAGAAGGAGGATGCTACTTCGAGTGAAGTAGTAGAGGCTACTATTTACAAGAAACTTGTGGGTTTACTCATGTATTTGGTGAACACATGACCGAACATGTGTTATGCAGTTAACCAACTTAGTCAAGCAATGGTTAAGCCAACAAGGCTGTATTGGAAGGAAGTCAAACATGTGTTGAGATACCTCAGAGGCACTACTGAGTATGGTATTTGGTATAGACAGACAGAGGGAGTGAAGCTTCAAGGTTTCACTGATGCAGATTGGGTACGGATTCCATCCAACAGGAAGAGCACATTAGGTGGGATCTTCAGTATTGGATCAATAATTGTTTCTTGGTAAAACATGAAACAGATATCAGTTGCACTTAGTTCAACAGAAACAAAGTACATGGTTGCTAGTCAAGCAACATGTGAGACTATTTGGATGAGGAAGATTCTGGTTGGTTTGTTTGCAACAAGAAATTCTAATTTAATTTTTCGTTGAATTAAATTGAGAATCAAATCAAATTCTATTCTCGTAGTTAACCAAGTTAATTTGACTTTGTTGGCTTAGGAAATTCCAGTTGGAAGTCTATCTAGAGTCATGTAGAGTGATCCCTAAATTTTAGGGGCCTAGGTTGAGTTCTTATGAGTTGTAATTAATTAACTCAGTCTAGTTGAGTTATGGTTAGTTAAACTAGTTCTAACTGTTAGAGGAACTAGTAGGACGTCTAGTAGTGGGGACACGCACCCGTGCATCTTCAGTGCCACACCAGTTAACTGAAGATTTACTTATAAATAACTCATGCATGCTACTTCAGAGGAAGACCCAATTGAGATTAGAGTTTAGGGACATTGTGCTATAAGTTGTATAATTTTCCAAGTTGTACATATGGTGCATGAAATCAATTGAGGGCCTATGGATGGATTGTACAGTAATGCGTGGAGAATTTTCCAATTAAATATGGGATTATGACCTCAGTAATTATGCAAGGAAGTGGGGGCTTGGCAAGTAGCATAATTGGCTAAGTGTTGTCTTGAGCTGGCTTGTGAGGCAAATAGATAGATTGTACTTGTGCACAGATTGTTCGGGGTTGAACAAGAATTGTATTTTCTTCTCAGAACTTCTGGTTAATGAAATATAGATGGTCAGTGTTTTTTAGCAGTTTCTTTCCCCATAGAAATATTGTGTTATGTGAAATTGATATTCTTCCTTTTCTTCCTATTGTTTTAATTGATCAATTTTGGTTTCCATTGAAGAGTAGAGTAGATTCTTGTCTTATGGTTTAGCATATCACATAAGTTGTTGAATCTACAGTAAAAATCTACAGATCAAAAGAAAGAAGAAATTGACACAACTCTTAATACAGTTAACAAGTTCAAGGATTGGAAAAAAGAACACTCGTAGATTATTGGAACTAAATATCAAGAATTATCTTAGTTGAAGATGAAGGTAGAAAGAACAGGTAAGGCTCCATGTGACCAAGGCAAAGACTTCATCATTTTGCAAGGAAAAAATGAGGAAAAGATTGATCAAAGTGAAGGACCAAAGGATGATGTTGAATCAGTTAAGGACAAAGGTGATGCAGGTCCAATTCTGAACTTGCTAATTCCCATAGTGCCCAGTTTCTCTCCAGCAGGCACTTCCTTCAATGCCTTTATAAACCCCTCTATCAGGATTGAAATTCCTTGTAAAAACTAAAATTACAATGGGAGAAGCTTGAAAGGTCAACCAAACTCTATGCGAGTTGGAAACCAAACTCTACGTGAGTTGGCAACCAAACTCTACGTGAGTTGGCAGTGTTATATATATATAACACCTGAGCTCTTTCTTATCATTAGCCATTAGAGCCAAACATGTCACAAGATAGTCCTTGGAGCCAATAATTACTACCCAATGCTATACACTATGTGTGCATACACCAAGTTCCATAGCGGGAACCAAAATTTAAACAATGGGAAAATTAAATTAATGAATGATGTGTCCCTACCTTATCTTAGGCACCCCCAATTTCATTTTCTAGGTTAGGCATTGGCCGAGTAGGTCCACCCACTCCACTCCAATTCGACGCAAATACTGGTGCACCATATTATATCCTTTGGGTGGTATATCTCTGGCCCGCTGATGTAGGAGCATCTAACCCCCCTTAATCAAAGAGGAATTCGAAGCAGAGAAAAGAGAGGACAGCGTGGACCATGGAGCAAAATAGGGGAAAAATCTGTTTTAAAATAGATTTAAAACAGATTTAAAGGATGGATTGGATAAGTCTCTTGAAGACTTGTTACTATTGTTATCTGCCATGTGTTGTATGCATGCATGTAATGAGAGCTTTAAGGCCTTTTTGTAGAGGATTGATCGGATCCTTCATAGTGATCCGATCCAACACTTCTTATATATGTGTGAACCTGCGAACCTGCATGTTCAGATAGATAGAAGTAATAGATAGAGGAGAGAGCAGTAGATAGACAAAATGTAGCCAGAGGAGAAACTGTCCTAAGGCTGTGATGCCTTAGTTTTGTAACCATTCTGTATATAATGATAAAATGCACGTTAGTGTTGAATCGTGCTTATGTTTATGCCTTTGTTCAGTTATATTATATATATGTGTGCACGAGTTAAAATCCCAATTGTGAATGCATGTTGATCGACCATTGACCACTGTAGGGTCAATGACGATCCATTGAATAGTGAAATATTTTTATATGATATTGTGGCAGAACTGCGTTTGACACAAAAATTCTTCAAATGGCAGATAAACTTAAGTAAAGGAGGATGTGGTGGAAATGCACAGTAACCGTCGGATCTTATGGATCAATGGTCCAGATTTTTTATCGCATCGGCAGCAGAACCATTATCGCATCGGGGAATTGGCAAAACTATTTATGAGTTATCAGAAACGAGCAAAGTGTGATTGCGAGTGCGATGTGAGATTACACCACAATCATCAGATATGGAGACAAATTGATGACCCAGAAGAAATCGGTGATCGCAATCGGGGAGGTTAATGGAATAGTGTGATATCGCAAATGGAACGTAGATGGCCAATGAGCGACATGGAAATATCGCCAATAGACTGATCGAGCAATTGGCGATTGGGAGTTGTGGTAATCGGTGATCGGGGGTTATGGTGATCGACGATCGGAGCGATCACTATCAGAGATCGAAGGATGGAGTGATGCGGTGGAATTGTAACACTACAGACCTGCGATAAATATTAAAGCAGTTATATAATGTTTGAAGTCCGTTTATGTGAACCGGAACGGGATTTACATAGTTTTCTCGTGTATTATGTAATATGTGTTGCGAGGGTCCTAATAGTGGAAAGACCCAATAGTGTGAAAGCTTCGATAAAGTAGTAAGTCCATGGTTTCAAAGGCTTATAGCCTTAATACACTTCCGATAGGCTTTGTGGGCCCATAACCCACAGGCCTCAAGATCGATTTTAAAGGAAATGGGATTTTGATTCACCCCCAATTTCTCATTTTCATCAAGTGGTATCAGAGTAGAAGAAGATTCTGTGTGCAAGGGAAGAGAAAGGATTCCAGAGAGAATGAAGAAGGGAAAGGAGGTACAATTGTTTAAAGCTGGAGAGTTTATGATCTTACTATCGCATAAAGAATGGCAGTGGAAGGTGAGAAGATTTGCAGCAACCTAGAGAAATTTGTGCTCAATTGGTTCTAGAGTAGAGAACCAGAAGGATGCCTAAAGACTGAGTGAGGAGGGCTTGGGGAGGTATCATGTAGCAGAGGAAAACTATTATTACAGAGGTTGGTTGTAGCTCACAAAGGTCATAAAGGAAATTCCATAGAGATGTGGGTAGAATTGCTATGGATAATGAGAAGCATATGAACATGAGGTCATAAAGTTTTGTGCCTCGGGAGTCTAATGCAGGAGCATCTAACCCCCCCTAATCAAAGAGGAATCCGAAGCAGAGAAAAGAGAGGAAAGCATGGACCATGGAGCAAAACAGGGGAAAACTTTTGTTTTAAAACAGATTTAAAGGATGGATTGGATAAGTCTCTCGAAGACTTGTTACTATTGTTATCTACCATGTGTTGTATGCATGCATGTAATGAGAGCTTTAAGGGATTTTTGTAGAGGGTTGATTGGATCCTTCATAGTGATTCGATCCAACACTTCTTATCTATATATAGTGTGTGTGTGTGTGTGTGTGTGTGTGTGTGTGTGTACTTGTGCGTTCAGATAGATAGAGGTAATAGATAGAGGAGAGAGCAGTAGATAGACAAAATGTAGCCAGAGGAGAAACCATCATAAGGCTGCGATGCCTTAGTTTTCTAACCGTTCTGTATATAATGATAAAATGCACATTAGTGTTGAATCGTGCATGTGTTAATGCCTTTGTTCAGTTATATTATATATACGTGTGCATGAGTTAAAATCCCAATTGTGAATGCATGTTGATCGACCATCGACCACTGTAGGGTCGATGGAAATCCATTGAATAGTGAGATATTATTATATGAGATTGTGGCAGAACTGCGTTTAATGCAAAAATTATTCAAATGGTAGATAAAATTAAGTAAAGGAGGAAGCGGCGGAAATGCATAGCGACAGTCAGATATTATGGATCAATGGTCTAGATTTCTTATCACATTGGTGGTAGAACCATTATTGCATCGGGGAATTGGCATAACTCTTTATGAGTTATCGGAACCAGGCGAAGTGCGATTGCGAGTGCGATGTTGCGATTACACCACAGCTGTCAGATGTGGAGTCAGATCGACAACCCTGAAGAAATCAGTGATCGAAATTGGGGAGGTTAATGGAATAGTGCGATATCGCAAATGTGGAAATGCCGATGGCTGATGAGCGACATGGCAATGTTGCCGATGGACCGATCGAGCAATCGACGATCGTGAATTGTGGTAATCGAAGATCGAGGGTTATGGTGATCAGTGATTAGAGTGATCGCTATCGGAGATCGGAGGATGGAGTGGCGCGACGGACTTGTAACATTGCGGACCCGCCAATAATTATTAAAGCAGTTATATAATGTTTGAAGTTCGGTATGTGTTTCAGAGTGGGTTTTCAAAGAGTTTCCCATGTATTATGTAATATGTGTTGCGAGGGTCTCGATAGTGGAAAGACTCGATAACATTAAAGCTACGATAAAGTAGTAAGTCCATTGTTTCAAAGGCTTATAGCCTCAATATGCTTCCGATAGGCTTTGTGGGCCCATAACCCATAGGCCTCAAGATCGATTTGAAAGGAAATGGGATTTTGATTCACCCCCAATTTCTCATTTTCATCACCTGCCTCTTTGTTGTGTTGTAATAACTCCACCAATGCATAGTTGGGGTTCCACTCTCTCTACTGGTCAATGCTTCTAGGTTGCCTCTATTGGCTGGCAGAATGGTTCACTATGATGAAGGCTCGTGTAGAGCCATTGGGGTATGCCTCACAGGTGGGGTTCGCCTTTCCATGTAAGCCCTCTCCCTATAACCTGGTCTTTCTTAATAATTGACTTAACAATGTTTCCAGGTGAAGACCGTCGAGCGTGGTCCATTTCCAGCTCACTTCCACTTGTAATATATATGAACGCTTGCTTAGATCTGAGGTTCACGTATAGTATAAAACTCGAAGTCTTGTTGCCTTATCACATCCACCTTAGTCGTGCCACTTATGCCCAATGCCTAGTTGGCCCGATGCTCACTCTTAGCTATTATCTACGGGATGACGTGTCTTAGCCCCTCTCTACCCGGTAGGTTAGACTTGGGTTTCTAACAATTCTTCCGGGGTTGACAACTCCTACTAGTAGATAATTATTCTATCTCCCTCTCATGTTTGCTAAAGGAATTTATAGATCTCCGTTATAGGTTCTAGAAAATAAAGACCCTGACACACGTTAATTGTTGGACTTCTTGTCAAAGTGCAAAATGGTTAAGTATGGGCCTTTCTTTGTGTTAATCCCAACTATGGTGCCATTCGAACTTCTTTTCTCTCGGAATCCTTTGTTTGACTCTATGCCTCCTCTAAGAAACTCTTCTTGTGTATACACTTCTTCTGTAATCGAAGTGTTTTCGGCTCTCAAATTTTCCCTTTTCATCTCATGATTGTAGCCTCCATACTTAGTGTTCCATTGCACTACAACCCTAATTCACTCTGTAGTAGCTTCATGTATAAATTTTTGAAGGGAAAATATCATACATACTCCTTCATCCTATGTTGTGGAATAATTTCATTATGCCTTTTTGAGCTTTCAATTGGCATATGGATTGGGATGGTCAATGGAGGGAAAGATACAAGCGGACCAACACTAGGGGAAGAGAATAGGAGGAAACAAAGAAAACAAGAAACCAAAAATAGAGAGATAAGTAAGGGGTGGAGCATAAGCTACCTATTACACTTGTTTTAGAGATGTCATATTCTTCTAAATCTTAAAGCAACCAAATTTTATTTGGTTATATTGCATGCAGATAATCCATTCCCTTCTACGTTGCGTGCATATCGACAAGGACATCCACCATGTTGTAGCACTTGCTAATTGTGTATTGTAATTTTGTTTAATACACGTAAGAATTTGATACAAGGTTAAAAGAAAGTTTTATGAAAAATAAAGTTTGGGAACCATGTCGTAGGTTTAAATCTTTATTAAGAAGTAAGTTTTTTAGAAATTAAAATTATACCAACCTAGATCCATTTAACTCCGGATCTATCATGCGTTGAGAGGGATCAAATCCATTGAGGTGCAAACCTTCTTCTTGGAGTGTAAATTTTGAAGAAAGGTTTGCACCTTGAGGGTTTGATCCTCCTCAGTGCATGATAGATCTAGAGTTAGATGGATCTAGGTAGGTTCTAGCTGAGGGTAGCAATGTCACATTTTAAAATTATCAATATTATGTATATGTTTGAGATAAAATTCATACTTTGAAATTTACATTATGCTTTTCGTGCTTGACATGACCATATCATTCTCTTTTTTAATTTAGTCTATGTTGTTTGCCCTAAATGGTTTGTATGCTTGTGTTTAGATGTTTTGAGTGGTTTGTGTGTGTCTATGTTTGGGTGTTTTGAGTGTTTTGTGTGTTTATGGGTTTGGATTTAGATGGTAATGTTTCTGAATGTTATAATTGTTGTGTTATATTTCTATGTGTATGCAATTGTCTACTAGTAATTACTTGGTGATGAAGAAGGGAGAAAATCTTATCAATAGTTTGTAGGAGGATTGATATTGTAAGTCTATTTCATTTAATTTTAGGTATCATAACTTTTGACAAATAATTAATTCTTAATAGTTTTCCTCCATGTATTACTAAATATATCTTGAAGAGTAGTTTTAATTTTAAATTTTCTTAGTACCTTAGTTAGTTGAGATGATAGATATTATTAATGATTTTAATGATGAAAAATAATGAAATACAAATTTTGAATGCAAAGTGAGAATGTAATAGTGTTGAATGGTGGAAATTGTGAATAATAAGTGATCTAGGTGGATCTCTAAAAAGTACCAATGGCATGGTAATTATGATCAAAACTTAAGGTGGAAAAATCTAGATAAACTTAGCTTCAGATCAAAGTGCTCATCATCCTAATTCCAACGGTGTGAATGACACTCGAATCCGAACTCATATGAAGAAGTTAGAGAAAGTATAAGTTCAGGTTTGACTTCGAAAATGGCAGAAGAAGATGACATGGAAGAAATTTCAGCGAATGGGGAAGAATCAAGTGGCAGGCCACCATTGGCCCCACATTTTGTTGATTGCAGGAGTTAAATGTTCAAGAATCGACCCCCAACAGTCCCCGAGTTGCAATTGCGATATCGCATATCACATGTCGCAAATGGTAGACTAGCAACGTTAAGAAATTGGCCCCAAGCAAGGAGAAGGTGCGATGCAATAATTGCAGATCGCACATTGCAAAAGGGAAGTGTTTACAGAATCGGCCTCCGGTAGGATCAGGTTGTGATTGCGATATCGCAATCACATATTGCATAATACAAAGTCCTGTTATATATGTTACCCCCTGGCTCCACCGATTGTGATGGATCCCGAATGTGATACAATTATGGGTTTCAGTTGATATTTCCATCAGGTCCACCTTTTATTGCACATCATACATCGCTAAGTACAGAGTCCCAATAACAATGCCACCCATCAGATTCCTCTGATTGTGATTTGCGATGGGTTATCGACGCTGAAAGACTAAGTCTGTCACTGTTAAAACCACCACTTTAAGGATTAATGTGCGGTTAATGAGTTAAATAGAAAATATCTTGTGTGAACTATTTTCGGTATTAAATTCCTGCATTAAGACTGTATAAAATACTGTGTGCTGTCTATGGAGAATATCGATTGTTGAAATGACTTGCTATACTTGTAATTTGTTAAAACTACTTGCATTCTTAAGGATCCTGCCCACCAGCATATAAATTGGGCTATCCGCATAATGAGAGGGGGAGGACAGCAGAGAGTAGTAGATTTACAGAGTAGAGAAGCGACAAATTTTCCTGGAAGGTGGTTGAAACCTTACCTTAGAGATCAGAAGGTTTTGAGAGGATGCAAAAGCTTCATTTCTCCAAATTGGGTGTTTGGATAGGCGATTCTGCACAATTTTTCACTAGGAAATCAGTGGTGTTATCTTTTTCTAGAGCTAGGCTATCCATTTGTCATATATCTTCCAGATCGGAGGTATAAGGGTGTTTATGCAAAATCTGCTTGTACTTCTTCTCTTTTCATGCCATTTAATGAATGAAGGCCTCCCCACTATCAAGCAGGGCTCGAAGATGTAGTCCAAATTGGATGAAATCCGTAATCAAATATTTGTGTCTTGATCTCATGCGTGATTATGTATTTTTTATCTTCTTTTAATATGCGTATGTTTCTATGGTTTTTAAGTGCTCTGTTACATGTAATTCTGATACATCTATAAGAAAAAAAATTCTGGATCAAGTGGTATCATAGTAGGTCTTATTTCATGTGAGTTACATGAGTATGCTAACTAGAAACAAGCTTCAAAGGATGTGTGCTATGATGAGGAGACATGGCATATGTTGAAGCACGTTGGGAAGAGAAGCAATATTTTGCTGATAGGAAATTGCATGTGTGAATGACCGAATGTGATGTTGGAAATAATACTGAGAGGGGGGTGAATCAGTATTAGCAATTTAACATTATTTCATTTCCATAAACATATTTATATACGCTACTTCTGTTAATGAAACCTGCATGTATACGCAACTGTGTTTAGAGCAACCAGTGTATACGCAATTGTGTTTAGAGCAACCAGCGTATACCTTGCAAACTTATGATTTAGTTAGTTGATCTTTAATCTGTGTATCACAACCATATAATCAGTAATCAGATGCAGTAAACAGAACAGACAATCACACACATGAACACAACATATAAGGTGGAAACCCAATGTGGGTGAAAACCACCTGCTGTAATTGTCTCTATCTTTCTTTAATAAGAAATTTCTTTTACAAATTTTGTACTGGTGTAGCCTTATACCAGTACGCAGGCTTCTACCTATAGAAGGCTACAACCCTCTCTCATTCTCCAACTTTTCCTGGAAGGGAGCTACAACCCCCTTAGCTCTTGTACTAGCTAATGTGTTTACTAGTACGTAGGTGGTGACCTACAGAAGGCTACAACCTTCTCTTTTCTTCTAGGGACCATGTTTCATAAATTTTCAGACTGGATCCATTAAAAACATCAATCAAACAACAAATATATCTACATCAACCAATCTCCTTTGCACCAACCAAAACTAAATCAAACAATCACTTGCCAAAACATAGTAACAATAACCAGAACCCAATGTAGAACCCAGAACACTGCAACGGTAAAAAGAAGTAGCTAAAACATATTTTATGAGGTGTACGCTACTTCAATGTGTCGAACCTGCGTTCATACACTGTTATCTGAAGGAATACCTGCATATACGATGTTTTTAAATGCCGAACCAACTTGTATACGTGCCTTTGCTACACTGAACCTATGTACAGATATGTAAAAGATGATTTAACCTTTACAACTATTCAGAAATCAGTTATACCCAGATCATTAGATTTGCAGATTACGACATGCACCAATTATGAAAGATCAAAACAACACAAATATGCTTCTCTTCAACCTAAAAATCTTGACCCATTAATAGAACTTATCCTTCTTCAAGTGCTCAGGTTCCTCCTTGATTCAGATCCAGCTATGCACCCTAACCCAATGACCAGTATTCTAGATCTTGCTCTTCATTAGATATTCAATACTTCAGTGCCTTCGCCTAATGATCTCCTCCTCCTTTTATAGTCTTAGGCCTTACTCAATACCATGGTCCAAAACCACTTTAGAATCAATACCTTGGACCAAATACTTGGGGTCAATACTTCAGACAAGATACCTTGGACCAATACCATGGGTCAAAATACCAAGGACCAAATACCACAGACCAAAACAAAGTTTTCCATCATGTGCACGCTTTTCCTTACCTGAAAGTGTGTGTATATGCATACGTGCCTTTTGGTCTGTGAAACTGCATGTATACGTGGTTTGGTCAAGAGAAACCTGTGTATACATCTTTTAACTTCATTATGTGATCCTGAACTATGATCTGTCATCTGAGTGAGTTGCCATCAAGGACAACACCTATTTCATAGTGCCAAAATTGTGTCATAATGCCAACAATCTCCCCCTTTGGACTTGATGGCAACCCCAAGTCACTCTCCCCCTTTGTCATCAAGGGCAAAGGGTTATGGCCCCCCTGAGTACATGCTGAATTCTCTGAAATGCTGAAGTGTGTTGTTCATGCTCCCCTTGACTGTAAACAAGGTCTGCAAAAAGATGTTCTCAAGAAGAACATGACTCTATACATCATAAATGACCTTCCTATCACCAAAGACTCATACATACATCCATCTCCCAACCAAGTGGGGATATACCAAGATTGAATCATCCAACCAACCAAGTGGGGATATACCAATAGTTTATACATTATAAAACAAAAACATTACATCATACATCGCAGGCATAGTGGGGAAAAAAATAGGTCGTTACATGACCTTGATAATAAAAGTTATACATAACATAGAGACAAAATATCTAAAACAAGACTATGATAGTCATCAACAACTATCATCAACAACATCTATTAATCACCATCCAGACCATCAACCATGATCTCCCTCTGCACCTGTTCCACCTGAATTAAAAACAATTGTGAAATTGTACCAAGATCTTCTAAGGTAATGCTAACAATGCATTAGTAGAAGTATATGCTCCCCCTAAACCTATGCCAGATGATCACTGTCAGACCCATATCAGACTCTTTTCATCCTGAGTCTGGCCCACTAATATTATTCAAACCAACATATATGCAGCTGTATCCACAACAACCTGCGTATGTATGCGGATACGCTTCATGAAACTCACATACAACCACTGTCCTCTGAAACAAATAAGTGGCAACAACAAGATGATGCATCAACTACTCCTAGCTTCTGTCTGAGGTATTCAAATGTCTCTCTGGGCAATGGTTTGGTGAATATATTAGCAACCTGTTCCTTGGAGGGAACATAATCCAATTTGACCTTTTGTTCAAGTGCTTGTTCCCGGAGAAAACGATATTTGATAGGTATGTGCTTGGTCTTGGAATGCATGACTGGATTCTTTGAAATACTGATTGCACTTGTATTATCACATAGAATGGAGATGGGTGGAGTACATGTGATCTGAAAGTCTTGCAATGCTTGCATCATCCAAAGGAGTTGTGTGCAACAAGATGCAAAAACCACATATTCTGCTTCAGCTGTATATAATGCAATTGAACTTTGTTTCTTGCTAAACCAAAACACTAATCTGTAACCCATATAGAATGCACCACCACTAGTGCTTTTTCTATCATCCAAGCTTCTTGCCCAATCTGCATCTGTGTATGCATGAAGTGTAAGATCTGTGTCCCTAGGATACCATAAGCCAAAATTCTGAGTTCCTTGAAGATATTTGAAGATCCTTTTGACTGCCTGCAGGTGTGATTCCTTTGGATTTGCTTGGAATCTTCCAACTATTCCCACTACATGCATGATGTCTGGACGGGTACCTGTTAGATAGAACAGACTACCAATCATGGATTTGTAGGTTGGTTGATGTATTGCTGCTGATTCATCATTTACGCTGAGGCTGCATCCTATTACCATAGGGGTACATACTAGTTCAGAATCTTCCATGCCATATTTCTTCAAGATTTGCTTGAGGTACTTGGTTTGTGATAAAAAAAATACCATCTTTATTTTGTTGAACTTGTAAGCCAAGAAAATATGTGAGCTCACCAAGCAGGGACATTTCAAATTCTTTCTGCATTACCAAAGCAAAGTTTTGACTCATGGCTTCTTCATTGCTACCAAAAATATATCTAACATACACATTCAATTAATGCAATTTATCATTGTCATTTTTATATATAGATTGCTATCAGCTGATCCTTTTGAAAAACCTTGTTGATGAAGTTATTTGTCAAGACGATAATACCAGGCCCTTGGAGCTTGTTTTAGACCATAGAGAGCCTTTCTAAGTTTGCATACAAGTTTTGGATCATTTACAAGGATGAATCCATCTGGTTGCTCAATATACACTTCTTCTTCTAGGTCTCCATTAAGAAAGGCAGATTTCACATCCATTTGATATACTTTGAACTTCTGAAAACTAGAAAGAGAAAGGAACATTCTTATGGCTTCAAGTCTAGCAATAGGTGCAAAAGTTTCTTCAAAGTCTATACCTTCTTGTTGAGCATACCATTTACAAACAAGTCTGGCCTTGTTTCTAATAACTTCTCCATTTTCATTCAGCTTGTTTTTGAATATCCATTTGGTTCCTATGACATTCTTATCATTAGGTCTAGGAATCAATTCCCAAGTATTATTCTTTTCAATCTGCTCAAGTTCTTCATTCATGGCCTTGACCCAACATTCATCTTTGCATGCTTCATTTACATTTTGCAGTTCAATGGAGGAAAGCAATGCTAGATAGCTTGAAGCTTTTGTAATAGTTCTTCTTATTTGCACTCCTGCCTCTTTTTGCCCCAAAATTTGAGTCTCTAAATGATTCTTTTGAACATACCTGGATGGAGTCATTTCTTCTACCCTTATCTGTTTTTCAGGTGGCTAATTAGTTTCTTCTTCAGAATTTGTTTGATTTGATGTGGAAGGATAGTCTTCATCTTCATAATCTTCA